>QLPG01003053.1:0-10748 GCA_003314385.1 Gomphus sp. MG54
TCCGAAGCAGGGTTGTCAAGTGGGGCATTGAAGAGCCTGGCGATCATGTTCACACAGCGCGTTTCGATCTCACCGCATGCCGGGTATTCTTCGAGATCGATAAAGTTCTATTTTAGAGAATGGCTGATGTCAGAGGCGGGAAATGATGGTTGGCAAGGAAATCCTGCCTTGCTTAAATTGTCCATCATTAGTTTCTCTGCCTCCTCTTCCATGTATCTAATTACGACATGAGACAAATATTTGATTCGCTTGTGTTAGGGATGGCGTACGTTGTTACAAATGACGCCAGATTGAGCGCGGGATTGCCGTCCTTGAATCGAAAGAACATTATCAGCCTGAGTAATGGCGAGGTTTTACCTGTTTACCATCAGTAACTCATCGTGAACCAGTCGCATAGCAGTCCTTGAAGGCATCTCCTCTTCGCACAGTTCAAAACGGGGCCTACTTGTACCAGCGTAGTCGGATCCATAGACAGTCGTCGATAGAAAATGCTCGTCTTCGATGCTGTGGCCCTTAGTCCTCTGGTCAGACGGAACGGTAGACAGGAAGCCCATGGTAGTAAAGGATAAGGTGTGTTTAGGAGATGAAAGAATGGGGCTTCAAACAACCTGAGTTCGAACCCTTAAATAACATCGCCTAAAATGAGCCATCAGGGGGGGCACCTTCGCTAGGTACCTTGACTACACGTTGCTGGCGGAGTTTGTCGGAGTTTTGTCCGTCCGCCTTGTGTCCTCGTTGAATCCCATTAATCCCAACAATGGTACGCATGTTTAAGGGGCATATCGCGACTGGTTACATCGCCTTTTTTTTCTTGGGATCCATATTTCGACTGTCTTTCGCCTTGCTTCTAGGATTGATACTATCCTCGAGCCTCCGCTCCACAAGGTAGGCAAACGCAAAGTCTGGAGATGTCTGATTTATGCCTCCAGGGTTGCACTACGTGGAGATCGGAGTCATTGGTTTTTATGAATGTCATGCTTGACTTGTTCCCGAACATGCGGTAGGGATCATACATGTTGGTACCTAGGTTCCTGCAAATTGTCGTGATGAGTTATGCTGGACTACTCCCGAAATGCTGACAGACCGGATATGAATATCAGCCGAGTGTTTAACGCCTCTGATACAGGTTATTTGGGGAGCTTTCGCCTGTCTGTGGAGTCTGAAGTGATGTGGTGCGCGTTGACCCAGTGAGGCGAGGTAGCGTGGAATCCTCACTCTTCACGAGACATCAATCATCATTTACCTCTACATAGGAAGCAAGGGTTGGTTGTTTGTATACGAGGAAATATAGAGCAATCAGTGTACCAGCCGGTGGATGTCAGCTGATGATAGCTGCTTCTCGTTTGGCGTGCTGCTAGACCCATTGCTATGCTTATTCTTTGGCCCAAGTTAGAGCCCCGGATGCACTTCTGGGGTTTTTGTCTACCAGAACATGACGTGCAGAGTACTCTGGTGGATGTCAGCTGATGATAGCTGCTTCTCGTTTGGCGTGCTGCTAGATCTATTGCTATGCTTGTTCTTTGGCCCAAGTTAGCGCCCCGGATGCACTTCCGGGCGTTCTTGTATACCAGAACATGACTTGCAGAGTACTCTGATGGAACGCATGATGATGAAGTTCACTCAAAATGAATGATAAACTATTCTGGGTGGGTGAGTTCAACAATGGTTTTGCGGACCGATGTGTTGATCTATGTTGACGTTTGCATTGCCAAAGCAGCGTCTGAAAAGCATCCCATGTAGGAGGCGATTCTGCCCGGATCGCAGCATCTCTTATCTCAAAGTAGAGTCTAATTGTTGAGCTATCTCCTGTTGGCATACGATGATGACATGCCTTCTCTGCATTCATTTCATTCAGAATATTACAACCGAGAGTAGAATATCACAGTCCAGAATATGACACGGCTGAAGGAATGGAATCTTTGGCGTGGCAGTTCGATTTCCGTACCTTGGTTGTCATAACCTTACCTGCCCAATCAGGGTCGTATTACATCAGCTTCCTCAGTGGAAATTCAAACTTTCGGTGTCTGAAGGGGACGTTATCCATGCGGCTGTGAAGGGATATCCGACGATCTAGAGCCCCTTGACAATCATGGGAAACAGCTGGTTACGAGTTCGGTGTTTGGTTTGGTTGTATATGACAAAGAAAAGAGCGTATCGTTCTTCACTTCAGCGTCGTCAGCAATGTGACCGGAAAAAATACACATGCGAAGAACAAGAACAACTACCCTTTGATTGTCACAAGACCTTGAAGGTAGCCTTGTCACATTGCAAGACTAGACTAATCGTCCAATCAAGAGAGGGTTGGGCATGAGGAAGAACCAGAAGCAAAGTATCTCTGGGGGAAATTCGTTTTGGTGATTCACAATAGGTTCCGATGAAAGTATGTCGGTAGAGCTTTGGCAAAAAAATTGTGGTCAATTTTTGTGAAGTATGTTGAACTGTGAACTACAGAACGCCTGCAGCATCAATAACAACTTCACAATTTGGCCGCCTGGACAAGGACAGGGTCGAAATTCATGTGACGACATCATTAGGTAGAGAAGCCCACTTTGCCAAGTTAGCAGTTACTTCATAATTGTAACTTAAATGTATGATTCGGAGCATCTAACCTGGAGGTGGTGCTTTATATATAGATTCAGGCAAACAGTTCGTAGAAAAGAAGTCGGACCGAGTTACCGATGTGCCCTCACGCGCCCATATACACCCTCGGGAACGCCCTGGAGACTCTGCTGTCATGCCTGATAGGTTTCCCCTTCGCTTCATGTTTGTGCCCCCTTTTGAAGAGCTCCACCAACCTAATTTCTGTAGAGCCGATGGATAGGGGTCGAACGAACCATATGGCTGGAGTCATATTTCATGAACCTGTATCTCTTCTATCCCCTAAAGTTACGATGCGTAGCGTCATAGTAAATCATGCGCCACCATACATTACGTCTCTCGGACCGGTTCATGCACTCTCTGCTAGAAGACAAGATATAGAGGCACACATCAGGAAAACCTAAATCGCCTTAAATCGTCTTGAAAGGACTTAAAACTGTTAAGATAGTGACCTTAAAGGAAAAACACATGGAGATTATGTAACCAAATGTTTGTAAGAACTCACACAGCGGCCTGGGGATGAAACAACTCCCCTTATATTGTACATACATATATGTGCACGAAAATATGTAGTATCTCCCAGTGTTGTATTTATCAAACTGGGAGTGAGTTATGGTCTTTACCCTTCAATTGTAGAAAAACTAACATGTGCTTATAGTCTGATATTTGCTATTAGGTACCATAATAATATACAGTGTTGTATTTATCACACTGGGATCTGTTATTTGCTATTAAAAACATTTTAAGCCATTTTAAGGAGCCAACCTTCCTTAATCAGCCTCAAAATTGCCCTATATCACCTTCAAATCTCTCTTTAAGGCAATTGTAAGGCTAATTAAGGAATTTTCCTTAGAATGCCTTAAAATTCCTTAAAATGTTTAAGTCCTTTTAAGTTGTTTTTAAGGAAATTTAGGTATTCCTGATGCATGCCCTTAAAGTATTTTCACAGGAGCTCAGCCTGGGGGACGTCGTACGTCCAAATACCAGAGGTTTTCTACCACGATCAGGAGAAGGACGTTCTGATATTGTCGGATCTTTGTCGCCTTCCAGCTATGCTAAACTACTTTAAATCACGTTCTGGAGAATCCATTTACACTTTGCTACTATTCTTGGGAATTTTCTTTCTGGCCTCCATTACTCCATGTGAAGCTCTTTTTTTTTTTTTTTCTTAGTTTAATAATCAAGAAAGCTCACACGCGATTCGAGAGCTTATTGCTTCTCTTGCAGAAAATTCCTTGCATTTGGGAACATCATTCATGCAAAGATTCTTGGGAGGAGCGTAGTGCAGGATATGGCTTTGGCCAGGAAAGAAAAATGCTTTGGAACGGTCAATGTTTGGCCTGGAAATAAGTATGCTGGTCAACCACTTTCTGGCAGTTAGTTAGGCATTTTGTGTATATCTGTTTTCCTTAGACCATTGTTCCTTTTTTTTTACACAAATTGAGGAGCATAGTTGTGCACCTCCATCTACCTCTTGTTTCCATGCTTACTTCACGAGACCAATCAATAGCAATCTCTTTGTTTACCAGAGGGTTTCTCTCTGCATATCCGGCGCACTTCCCCAGATTCGATCATTCTGCACTTCTGTCACATGGACGAGAGCTCAATAATGCAGTTGAGTTTCAGCAGGCGGATCTTACAGGAGAAAGCCATAAAACAACGCTCGTCCACACCAGTTCCCATTACTTGTGGGCAGCGATGTATGGTAATTTTCCTTTGATAGCAAATATGCCTCTGAAGGATACGAGGATACTCCTCTGGGCCTTGTTCTGGCGATTGTGGTAGCATATGTTGAGGATGCTGTTGTTAAAATGCCTCTTTCAGTGGGTCATATACATGGATGTACCGTGGATTTCCATGTGATGATAAGATATGCACAGATTCTAAAATAAGTGATACGTTACTCGTTTTGGATTTTAGTAGCAACAGAATCACAGGGTCATCAAGAAGGGAAATAAGCTCTCCCTTACCCATGAGAAACAATGAGTCAACAATAGCTTGACTAAGGAGGCGTATACGAAACTCAACGAAATCTTGAATGGTTCAAATAATACCTTACATCGCTCCGATGATCACAGAACTTGGGTGGCTTGCCTACCAGGATACTCATAGCTGATTTCGGCTCTTCGAAGTAGTCAGCTCTTTACCGTCCTCTGCAACGATCTCAAGGTTCAAAACTTGCTTTGAAAACCAAGTTTTCTCTGTGAAAAATGTTGCATATTTTTCCGAATCAGATAAGAGCGTCACGTTACTAGGAATCAGGTGACTATCGTCGGGTTTTATTCGCATTTCTGAGAGCCATTAGTCTATCTGGACAATCTCTATTATATATTGTCGAAATACCTATTGACCACGTTTCTCCGTTTCCACTAATTTGGAAGAATGCACAGTTAGATATGCTCGAATTCAGTTTATCTTGGATACCCAACGGATCTCCCAACGTCCATTTGAGAGCACATCCAATAATTTCTAAGTTATATTAATCATGCATATCATGGTCTAGAGCACGTCTGATGACTTGGGAAAAAGACTTAGTTGTCAATGATGTGAGAGTTCTCCGCAAGCACGCCATATGATAGCTTATCTTATTAAATGCAGGGGACCCTGATCTCACATTGTCAATTTGTTATCCTATTGTGGCCGATAGACTGGCTGTTCGCATCCATCGCTCCTGTTATTCTGGCCATGGGTTCAACGGAGACACACCTCGAGAAGGTCTATGATCATGACCCCAACTCTGTTCCTCAGAACAATGGAAATGAAACTGATGAATGGAAACTGACCCGTAAAGTCGATTTGAATCTCCTTCCGATTCTCACATTGCTTTACCTTCTCTCGTTTTTGGATCGGTGCGTGTTGCAGTTCCACTTGTGTGGATCAAGCATAACTTTCTATGATTTTTAGGTCTAATGTTGGAAACGCCAGTGTAGATGGACTTTCTGCAAAGATACACTTGGTTGAGGGAGAATATAATGGTACTCGCATTCTTTTGTATCACTATTTTCTGATTGTACATTTATTGCCACAGTGGGATTGGCCCTATACTTTGTTGGATGTACGTAGCAAAGTTTCTTTAGCTGCTGCACTTTGCTGAGCCAAAACAGACGTTTTATTTGAGATTCCAGCAAACATCATGCTCAAACGCACCTCACCTAACGTCTGGTTACCTAGTCTTACGCTCGTCTGGGGAATTGTTTCAGTCTGCCAAGGACTTGTGCACAACAAGGCTGGCTTTTATGCCGTCAGGTTCTTCCTCGGAGTCGCAGAAGCTGGTTTCTTCCCCGGTGTTACGTACCTATTCTCCCTGTACTACACCCGCGAACAACGCTCCATGCGTATAGCATTTTTCTTCTCGGGTGCTGCCATGGCAGGCGCATTTGGAGGGATTCTTGCGTACGGATTAGGGCTTATTCAAGGAGGCAGGAAGCCAGGCTGGGCATGGATTTTCATCGTCGAAGGACTCTTGACCATTGTCGTATCCATCTTCGCCTACTTCATCGTTCCAACGTGGCCCCAGAATGCTAAGTTCTTGGCAGAGAAAGAACGAGCGCACCTGCTGGCCCGACTTCGACGTGACGCTGATAGTGCAGACCTGGAACCATTTAACTGGCGAGGCGTACGACAAGCACTCTCTGATCCATTAGCGTATATGTATGCCCTTCTTTTCCATGGTAGTGCGTTCACGCTGTACTCCATATCGCTCTTTCTACCCACTATTATCAAGAACATGGGATTCGCAACTTGGAAGGTGGTGTCTCTTTCATTCGATCGAATTGTATACTTGTGTCTGATGGTTTTCAAAGGCGCAGGTGCGTTATCGATTGTCAATGCCTCTATGGGAAATATTAATTTCCCAATTGTAACAGCTTCTAAGCACCCCACCTTACGTTGTAAGTTGGCCTGTGTGAGCGATGGAGAAAGATACTCATCTCGAATTATAATTTAGCTCGCATTTCTAATCTCTATGAGCACTGTATGGGTCGCCAATACAGCAAGACACAAAGCGCCTTTCATCCTTTGTTCTTCCGTGCTTGCCATGATCGGCTACGTTGTTTTGTGCGTATGAACAGAAATGAGATCTCAACTCCTGATTCGATTCAATGTATCAGAATCACTACAACCACTGCTGGTCCACAATATGCAGGTACATTCATCATTGTTGCTGGGGTATACACCGCAAATGCTATGATTCTCTCTTGGCCGAGTGAGTTTTCCTGAATTCATTCATGGGTGGAGTCTAATCAATATTTGCAGGTGAAAACGTGTCAGCTCAGACAAAACGAGTGAGTATAAGTTATAAAGGTAACAACGGCACACTTAGCAAAAAAAAACATAGGCAGTAGTACTAGCCATGCAGATTAGTCTTGGGGACTTGGGAGCGATTACTGGTAAGCGCTGTGCTTCCAGGAAGTTCAAAATTTGACGCATTACAAACAGGAGTTCTCGTTTACCAACCTACACTTTCCGCTCACAATTTTCGGAAACCGAATGTAAGTCTGCCAATCTTCTGATCTGCCATTTTTGCCTATTGGGCCCCCACACTGCAGATCATTGCACTCGGATACACGGTGCTCACTGCACTGACGACCATTTCATTGTGGATATTCATGTCGAGACAGAACGCACGTCGCGACGCACTTCTCGCGCCGAAAGAAAATGGGGGTGGCAAGACCTTGGAGACGGGGAGAGATGAGTGGACGACGGGATGGGAGGATGAGGATGAGGTAGCACGGAGGCGCATACTGGGTGATCGGCATCCTGCATGGAGATATCGTCTTTGAGAAGGTTGTCGATGCCTGTACTATCATTAACAATGAAAAGATTCAAATTTTTTTGTTGTCTTATAACCATTCCTATTCCCAATTATCATTCATAAAACAAATTTTTGTGACAACCTGAAAGATGTGGGTAGTCACGACTCACTACAATTCGAAAATCCAGTGATATACAGGAAGTGCAATTAGGAATAAAAGGATCTATATTGTTGTTATAATAGAGGGGAAGGAACTGTACTTAGGGAACATTAGATAAGGAAAGAAAAGTGAAAGACAAACAACCAGTAGCTACATGTGCGAGAAACACAGGGAAAATGGAATTTGAGGCAAGGAAAATGATTAGATATACGGTAATAAATCACACATATTTCACTACTCAATTCCCACTTTAATTGAAATGTATGATATGTTCACGGCCCCTAGTTGGTAGGGCAAGCACCCATATGACCGGATGAGGGAGAAGGCCAGTTACCTTGTCAATTGACAGGGATAGAACAGGGATACCAGTACACAGGAATCAAAAGGGGTAAACATAAAAGAAAGGCAAAAGAAATGAGTCACTCACCCAGTACACAATGAGATACCAAAATGACAGCACTGCGTGCATGTATCAACCCTCTGAGGGCTGTGTGATGAATGTGGACATTACCTATGAGAAAGGTAATCTAAATCAAATGCCCATAGCAAAGATAAGTAATGGGGTGAATCCTATACAAATCTGAAACAATATTCCTGACAAAATATTTGTTATATCCTGGGTCTCTTCAATGGATCTTGAACACCTGAGATACCAACTATAGCCTCTACCATACCCCAAGTCATGTCTAAAGATCCAACTTCAAGGCCAAAGCCACCTAAAATACATTGAAGTGATTCTGGTAACACTAAGATTTGGACTTTCCTTTTTGTATGTCCCCTTGTTGACCTATTATAGAATACTTGTAATTCCATTTAGGCTTGTCTCCCTTGTTATTTATGCCCCTTGTTATTTTGGTCCCCTTGTTCTCTCAAGTCAGACTTGCTCCATAATTAGAATACAAGGGGCTTCCCACATGTATAGTAAGCAACAAAACTATTGGCATGTCTGGAAGTTTTGGATTGTAAATATAATAGGAAATTCAATTTAAAATTTAAAATTACCAGAATATTATGATACATGCCTTAGTATCCTGGGTATCCTAGGTATCCTGTAGCTAAGATTCTAGATAATTGATGTGAAACTTCCTGAGGTATTAATATTTCATATCCAAGGTCTCATTTAAATGGTTTTGTTGCTGATGAGTCCAAAGCAAAGAATTGTATAATATCAGTATTTAGTATGGGCACCATTCGCTTTCCACACAGCTTCACTCCTTCTAGGCATACTCCCAATCAGGTTCTGACACACTTCAGCAGGTATATTATCCCATTAAGCCTCTACTCTCTCCCACATCTCTAACATCCCACCTGGTGGTGTCTTATACTCTCCCTACATCCATTTCATGTGTTCTGAGAGATTTAACTGGATTAAGGTCTGGTGCCAAGTACACATACTGTTATGATGTGAAGGAAAGACATAATTGTAATTAACATGACATCTCCCAAAGATATTCAATGGTGAGGTTCGGGGCAGGGTATGGCTTCAACTTGTGTGTTGCGCTGACAGTAAAGCGACCGATCTCAACCATGTTCCAAATCAGACTCTGACAGCGCTCATCCCATATCACCTTCACTGTCGCCACATCACACAGCCAACCATTCTATTCAGCCCTCCAATCCTCAGACTCCTATTATATTATCATGTCTTCTTCAGAGCTCATTCCCATGCAACACTACAACACCCAGGACACACGCATCCAGGCAGAACCATTAACATATCATTATCTTTGCGTACCCCCACCAGCACATTTCTCACTCAGAAGACGATCCCATCAAATCTACACTCAGTCATATGTGATAGGAGATGCAGTCTATTTCCCAGAAAGTCAAGAACCATACATATTTCTTGGAATGACGTCTAGAACAGCATATCATGATAGGAGTAGAGTGGAATACGAGGCAGAGTTCAGGGCACCATCCCATCCTGATTACCCCACCCACTCCATTCGACTCTCTCTTAAACACAAAATGAGAGTGCATGACCGTATACCCATTAGTCCTCCTACTCCCAGACCCCTATCCTTGGATTGGATACTGGAGAAATTGCGGAAGATATGTTGCCTGTGACCTGGAAATACTCCGAGATGACTCAGTCCCCTGACTCATCCTAAGGCCCCTCAGGAGTAGTAGACAAGGTTGTTAGATGTTTATTGGTGGACTTCCTTATTGTTTCTTTTATATGTTTCCCCTTTTCTTGGCATGACTTAGCCCTGTTTCCTATTCTGTTAGTCTTTTCTCGTTATTATTCATCATCCTTACCTTTTTGGTTAGTCTCCCCCTATCATAGCCCCTAGCCCCTATTCGCGCAGCCTCGATGCTGTACCATTTCTCCAGAGTTTCTCCATAGTTTCCTCTTTGGTATACTTTGTTCTCGTGCTTTGTCATTCAACTGACATAGCCAACCTCTCGCATTGTTGCTTGGTTTTTGTATATAAAGGCCTCTGGCTTACCTCTGTAATAACAAGTTCAAGTTCACAAGTTAAAGCCCCAAGTCAAGTCTCCAAGTCCAAGGAAAGGCTAGTCTAGAAACGTCTAGACTATTGTATTCAAGTCCCAAAGTCAAAGTCCAAGCCTTAGTCAGCATGACACATTCGTGTCTCATCAAGGTCATGTCCCTGTCACATCACACCATATTTCGTTCACTATCTATTTTCGTTCATACATTGCCGAGTCACAGAACCTATTCCAGCTGTGCCGAACAACTGCGCTAGATCCCACCAGAGAAAAGGACTGGTGCGGGTAGGCTTTTAGGTATTAATTACCTAGAGCAACTCTACAGCGCCCACCAGGTCACACTGGCCCTAATTTCAGAAAGGTGAGAGAGAGAATTAGCTAGTAGAAAATTAAGGTTGATTATCTGACTGAAGAATGAACTACTGAAGTACAAGATCTTTATACTACTTTCAAATCTACTAGGAGTTGATTAGATTCCTATAATAGAATAAGAAAGCCAAGGATCATGAAAAGTGAGAACAGAAATACTATGCCCCAAATAATGATCTCCTCCATGACATTGGGGAGTGACATGTCACTCCAATTCCTAATGGAGTTACCCTAAGGAATGTGATAGCAAATCAGATATAAGAGACTGAGCAGATGTCAAGTACACGTACCGAGGACTCGATAACTCAGCGGTACCGACTAAAATACTCCATTAATAACCAAGCACGAACCATTTGATGAGTCGTTCTCGGCTGGACGCGCATATCGGTCACATCCCTCATTCCTACACCCACT
>QLPG01003059.1:0-14737 GCA_003314385.1 Gomphus sp. MG54
GCCACTACTCTTGGCCTGCAGGACTTGGCCATAGTCCACCCGACCTTTTGACAACACCCTTCGGCAGTACCAAAGTCCGTCAGAATCTGGCTCCTGACAACATGCGACTATCCTTGTACTATCTTTGCCGGTCATAAAACAAGGGAAAAGGGAGTACAAGGGGTCAATATAAAAGAGAGAACAAGGGAATGAGGTACGCGATAGTCCTGCACGTCGGTTATCAAAGTATTGAGTCTTCGGTCAGAGGCGGACTCGGAGATGGTGTCTCGGTCATGACGGGAACGGAAGCGGGAAAGCGGATTCTCGATCGGAATTGTCGGGGATGGAGATTATGGAAAACAATCCTTTGTCCTTTCGGTTGGAAAGGTCTTGGAATAGGGGGGGGTGGTTGTGGGGGTTAGTGTAGGTTGTTGAAGGCATGAGCTATAACAAAGTGGCACTGTAGACTTTCCATTGTTTACTTTTTATTGTCACATTGCCTTTTGTTTCTTTCCTTTTGTTTCACGAACATTCGCTTATGAGCCTAACTGCTGTATTGCCTGAGCATGTGGATATTTTTACACTTCATCTCAGGTTGGGTCATATTTCCACTGACTATTCACCACCTTATCCACAGCAATGCAATCTGTGGTCTATATTTAATAGATGACCTCCTTACTTTTACCTGCGACTCATGCAAATATGCCAAGGCAACCTGCAAGCCCATCCAAAAGGAGAGAGAGGCTCCACTTGCCAACTCTTTTGGTGCTGAAGTATATTCTGACATCTGGGGGCCTTCACTAACACTTAGTCTTGGAAGTCACAAATATTATGTGACTTTCACTGACAATTATTCATGATATACTAAGTTTGAGGCCCTAAAAACTAAAGATGAGACTCTAGGTACTTACTGTTAAGGATTTGACATTCAGCCCAAACATCTCTTCTTCTGATCACTGGCAACCTGGACCTGATGGTATTGGAGCAGGGGTATGGGTTTTATTCATTGTTATCCCTGATATCTGCCTTTGATCGGAGTTTGAATTTGCCATTGTATTTTGCAGTTGTGTGACTCTGTGACCTCAGCTCTTTTCCAAGAGACTGAGGTATGAGTTCAAGTTTATTCTCATATTTCATACATTTGTTGACCATTCTTTTAGATAGTATTTCAGGTAGCTAAATACTTCTAATATGAGCTCTTTTCCAAGAGACTGAGATAGTATTTCAGTCCTTTTATTTTAACAGGTTATGGGCCCCGGTGATGCTGGGAATTGACCTAGGACAACTGGAACTGAGCCACGGGTGGCACCCGTTGACCACAGCCATGCTACAATCCATTGGGACACAAGACATGGTGAACCAGAGGACAGACGGTGAATGTACTTGCGGGTGGCGACCGCTCATGAAAATTAGCCATGACACTCGCAACATAAAAGGCCATACTGTATGGCATACAGACAAAGCCACACACGCAAATATTGGCATTTATTATACCTTGACTGACTACCCCAGAGGGAGCGAAGCACTGTCACTGAACATGTGTGATGATGATTGTCATGACGACATGCGGCCCCTTCCCACTTACAACTTATGACTATGACCCCGTCATGTGTATCTCGAACCAACGACTCAACACAGGCATATGCAGCAGGCGTGACTTGACCCAAGAGACACGAAGAGTCCACCAGGGACCCCGAGAGGACAGTGGTACACGTGCATATGCAAGGGGAGCGGTCTATACCATGATACCAAATAACTTGCGGGGATTGAAGCTGCCATTCTTCTCGAGGACCGAGGCAAAGATAGGAACTGTAGAGTGGACAGGGTCGGAGATGACAAGAATATGGGCAGTGGGGGAAATGTGGGAGATGGAGGAATAGGTCGCAGACACTGCTTGCTTTAGGTTATCGCAGAGCATCACGCTTCATCGCTGGGATTGCCGGAACGGACCCGCTCAAGACACCCGTATCTGATTACTGTACTGCTGGATAGCAAGCACTAAAAGGCCCTCGTGCACAGGTTCCGATACGGAGGCGACAAGGTGGTCAAGGCCAAACATATCGTTGTGCACTTATTTGGTGACCATGAACTGCACAGAGATGCCTGACGCCATCCCTATCACCAAGAAGGCCGAATCAGGACAGAACGAATATCGAGAGGTGCCTGATTTTTGCTACATCACTGAGCTTCTTAGTGGAATCGCACAAGCTGTGACCTCCGATGTCGATGGCATTGCTTCAAGAACAGTGTACGTTACAAAGCGTATTAACAATCACGTCCTTTGGAATGGAGGACTTATTCCATGGCGTCGAGACCCCCAGTGGCTGGTGGTGCAAGTTGCGCTACAGACCTCCCTACTAGAGTCCCAAATCGATGAGCGATATGGTTACAAGACCTTCATAACATATGTCCTGGCCAGAGCTCTTGAAAAGGCCCAAAATGCCAACTTGAGACCCAAGAGTGTGTTTATTGTGGAAGAATCCTGTCCCAGTACACAGTGTCTCCTTATGCATTGCGGACAGGCCATAAACTACAGTGTTCGGCAAGTCTAGACGCAGACATCGACATCCAAGGGGCATTAATGACAACGAGGAATCAAGCACTATGGGATCTACGAAAGTACACACATCAATGACACGACGAGCTAGGGGATGCTGCCATAGCCACAATGAATCTACACGTAGACCCGACTGCCATGGAAAGAATGGGTTTGGTCGTTCGTGTTGTGTATGTGACACAACAGCCATATCGGATGCGACGCGTTCGATTGCAGTCCACTACATTGGAACCTTTTTCCTCCTTCACCGGCTCCTGTTTGGACGCTGCCTTAATTCGACGTCATCAGAACAGCATTATTAACCAGCGTAATGGCATGGTGGGCTGTGCCCTCATTGTACTGGCATGTGAAATTCCTGGTGTGGGAGCCGTGTACAACTCAACGTGCATCGGGCCTGAGGCAAGCATCCTAGCAGATCCGCCACCTGTCAACTGGCACAATAGGCTGTGGCTTGCTTATGAATGTCAAAATTGTGACAAGAATCTAGAAGATCCAATCATTGATCTACCTCGGTTTCCCTTTTACCGAGAGCACAAGACAACTTGAAGATTGTCAACGATTCCTAGATGATCAGTGGTGGCACATCCAAGAGGCCAAAGCTCAGCCACTCCCATGGACCGTCCCAACAAAACAGGGAGATTCGGGCAGCTGAGAGTTTCCCCTTGACAAAGAGCTGAGCATACCTGTCAGCTGTCTACAATCGCACCAATTCATTGCAGCAGCAGAGCAATTGTTTGTCTCCTGAAGATTTCGAGGCAACCCTTGTCAAAGGTGACCAGAAGATGGAACTGTCTCATCTGATCACAATCCCCAAGGGAAGAGTTGGTGCTGGCAAGGGGGCTCTTTCGAGCCGGGGAGGGTTCCTTCCCAGTTGTAGGAACCGACGAAGACGGAAAGGCACTGCGGCATATCACGACATTCAGGAGCGTCATGAGGACATGAAAAAGATTGAACGTAGTTTGGAAGAGCTGGCACAACTCTTTAATGACATGAGCATCCTTGTTGAGTAGCAAGAGGAACCAATCGACACTATCCGGATGACTATTATCTACGACATGACCGACCAACCTCTGGTTCAAGGGGGAGTTTGGATGTATATGGTTTCCGCCCCAAAGGTTGGATCGAGTCCATTAAGACTATAAACTGAATATCGTCCAGTGAAGTCCATCATGACTATGACAACTAGCAATCATCTATGACATAATCGACCAACCAACCTCCAGTTTGAGGGGGAGATTTAGATATGATGTTGCCTTAAACGTCGGATCGAGTCCGTCATGACTATAAACTGAATATCGTACAAAGGAGTCCATCATGACTATAAACTAAAGAACTTGAACTCGACCTGAGTCCGTCATGACTATAAACTGAAGAAAACTCGACTTGAGTCCATCATGACTATAAACTGAAGAACTTGACTTGAGTCCAACATGACTATAAACTGAAGAACTTTCGGATCGAGTCTGTCACGACTATAAACTGATGAATATGAGCCGAGTCCGTCATGACTATAAACTGATGAACAGAACCTGAGTCTGTCATGACTATAAACTGATGAAATAAACTGGAGTCTGTTATGACTATAAACTGGACCTGTCGAGTTGGAGTCCACTATGACTTTAAACTGGACTGGAGTCCCCTATGACTTTAAACTGGACCGGAGTCCCCTATGACTTTAAACTGGATTGGAGTCCCCTATGACTTTAAACTGGATTGGAGTCTGCTAAGACTTTAAACTGAGCATGGCCATTATGGGCAATTACATGGACAATTCATTGGATCACTTGGAACGACACCTGCCGGTTTAGACTCAGGGGGAGTGCTCAGAATTTGGTGTTCTGCATGAACATTCAAACTACCGGGGATAGAACAGATGATTTGGACTGAGGGGGAGTGTTAAGGATTTGACATTCAGCCCAAACATCTCTTCTTCTGATCACTGGCAACCTGGACCTGATGGTATTAGAGCAGGGGTATGGGTTTTATTCATTGTTATCCCTGATATCTGCCTTTGATTGGAGTTTGAATTTGCCATTGTATTTGCAGTTGTGTGACTCTGTGACCTCAGCTCTTTTCCAAGAGACTGAGATATGAGTTCAAGTTTATTCTCATATTTCATACATTTGTTGACCATTCTTTTAGATAGTATTTCAGTCCTTTTATTTTAACACTTACAAGGCATTTGTGGCCTGGGCACCAACACAGCATGGTGCACGAATTAAATCCCTTAGGTCAGATCATGGTAGAGAATTCACCAGCTATGATTTTACCAATTTTCTTCGAGAACAAGGCATAGAGCAACGACTTACTACCCATGACACATCACAGCATAATGGCATGGCTGAGTCACTCAATTGCCAGCTCCTTGAACATGTATGTGTGAAGTTGTATCAAGCCAACTTACCAAAGAACTTGTAGGCAGAGGCTATCAACTTTGCAGTATGGTTAAAAAACTGCACTTCTACCAAAGCTCTAGGTAATTTTACACCTTATGAGCAGTTGTATGGTCAAAAACCTAATCTAGGGAATGTACCCGAGTGGGGACACCATGTGTAGGTGCATAATGCAAAAGGCTCAAAGCTTGAGGCATGTGCCACCCAAGCATAATGGGTAGGTTATGATGTTGATAGCACTCATGCACATCGCATTTATTGGCCAGACACCAAGCATCCTTCCATTGAGCATGACATTAAGTTTGCACTACCTACTCTCATTCTACACCCACCATTGTCCAGTTATACACCAGATTCTGTATTGCCAGCACTACCACCCACATTACCTCCAGTACCTGCCCAACCAAAACCTACATTACCCATTCCAACATCACTTCCACTCCATCCTTCACCATCTATTATTCCATCCCATATGCCTTCTGTGGCTGCTCCTGATAGGGAAAAAGAGGCAGTGCCTAGTGAACCTTCCCAGTTGACATGCAAGTCTGTGCATATGTCAAAGCCTTCATTTTTGCTTAGGCAAATTCAGGCTGGGGAAGGTACTACAGATGAAGACATCTCTGGCCATATTTTTAATGCAGAGTTTGACAATATTATTGCCACAGCCATTTTAAATGCAGAGGCTCACCCCAAGACACTTGGGGAAGCACGATCTCACTCTGATTGGCCTTGTTAGAAAGAGGCAATGGACCATGAAATAACCACTCTTGAGGAAGCAGGCATATGGATTACTGTACCATGCCCTACTGATAAGAATATTGTCATATCAAAGTAGGTATTTCATATTAAGGGCAAGGCCAATGGGGGTATCGACAGGTATAAAGCATGGCTTGTTGCCCATGGCTTTATGCAAATCTTTGGGGTTGACTACTTCATCACCTTTTCACCTGCTGTCAAATTTCTGACTTATCCTCACCATTGGTGCGTGCCATGATTGGGCAATCAAGAGTTTCAATTTCAACAGTGCATATTTAAATGGAAAGTTGGATGCTAATGAGGAGATTTACATGTGCCCTCCTCCTGGATATGACAGCAACACAGGCTTTGTGAAGCAACTTCGAAAGTCACTTTATGGGTTGAAGCAGGCAGGGTAAAGGTGGTACGATACACTTTCACATGCACTTTCTAACCTTGGTTTTTCTGTTAGCCAGGCAGATCCAGGGGTGTTCTTTGCTTATATCGGTGAGAACATTCTTATCCTGGCTGTACATGTCATGACTGTATTTTCACTGGGAGTTCTGACAAGTTAATCACACAATACAAAGCAAAAATCAACACCTGTTATGCCTTGACAGACCTAGGACCAGTTCACTGGCTTCTAGGTATCAAGATCACATGCTTGTGCAGCACATGCCATTTCACTTTCCCAAGTATCATATATTGACTCTATTCTCACTTGCTTTTCTCTAGCTGATGCCAAACCTTATAGCTCACCCATGGTTCCTGCACTAGTATATTCTAAGAACTACTCCCCTACCAGTCTTGATAAACAAGCCTGGATAAAGAATACTCTATACCAAGAAGCCATCAGCAGCCTTATGTATGCTGCCATAGCAACATGTCCTGACATTGTATTTGCCATATCATCCCTATCACAATTCCTTAACAATCCCAGTATCACACACTGGGAGGCAGTCAAAAGAATTTTTTGCTATCTAATTGGCACCAAAACTTTTGAACTCACTTATGGTGGCAAATGACATGGTCTTGAAGGCTTTACAGATGCTGATAGTGTAACACAGGAGCATCACCATGCCATCTTGGGCTATGTATTTCTTATTGATGGCAGAGCCATTTCCTGGAGTTCCAGGAGACAAGAACTCATCACCCTTTCTACAGCAGAGGTGGAATATGTTGTGGCAACCCACATAGTCAAAGAAGCAATATGGCTGCACAAGCACTTGGCCAAACTTTTCTCTAATCTCCTTACACAGACTCTTCTATATTGCGACAATCAAGCTGCCTTAAAGCTAATAACAGATGTCAATTATCACACGTAAACAAAGCATATCGACATACATTTTCATTTCATCCATCAAACCATTGCTACAAAAGTATTAAAACTTCTTTATTGTCCTACAGATGATATGGTCACAGACATATTAACAGAAGCAGTACCTAAGTAGAAGATCACTGCACATATCACTACCCTCAGCATATGTCATGCTTGTGGGGGTGTGATGGATTTCAGAAACCTTTAAATGTATTTGTATTATTTTTATGTACATGTGTTTGATTTACTGTACCAAGTGCATCCACTTCAGGTGTTCTATAGCAGAGTGACACAGAGTTTTGCATCATTAAATTTTCAGCTTATTTTACATGTAGTATACAAAAGAGTCCAAATGCCACCCACAAAATGTAACCAGTTTTTTGCCCTCTTTCACTTCATGTGTGCCTCAAAAAGAACTCACTCATTTTTTATTAACATTGCTTGGGCCATAAATCCATCACAGCCTGCATAATCAGACTCCATGTACCCAAATAGAAAGGGGTTGGATGTACCTCCAAGGGTGAGTTTGTAGTCCTGGGGTTTGTTTCAGGTAGCGTAGGACACATTGTAAGGCAGTCTAGTTGTCAGGACCCGGTACTACCGAGGGTACTGGCGGAACCGGCCAAGTCCTGCAGGCCGGTCGGGGTGGCTCGGCTTCAACGTACTCGTGCGTTGCGCCCTGCCTCCTGTGCGTGCCACTAACTTGTAACGAGAATGGATACTCAGGCAAATGCCGAGGATGTCGGCCTGAGTAAGGACTTCTGAACAGAAGGAGGAGAGTAGGGAGGCATAAGCCTAGTTGATACTCAGACTGAGGAACTATGTACACGTATCAACTATGTATATAGGCTGGGGGGCGGAATGTGGAATAAGGGTGGCATAAGACATGGAAAAAAGAATAAGGTATGAAGACCATGTGGAGGCATAATCCACAACGATTAGAATAGAATAATAAGAGGGTAAGATAATAGAATAAGCGGTGAGATTGTGGGAAAGAAATAGAACAATGAGGAATGGCCGAGAATAAAACAATAGGGACGTGAGTGAGTGGCAGGGAATAGTGATCGTCCCGTGGGTAAACGAGTGAGGGGGAAAGGAAGAGAGTGTAGGTTTGACAAAGAATAGGGGTTGGGGAAGAGGGTAATGAACCGGGTGATAAACCGGGTGTACCGAACTGAAACCGTACGCCGTGGAGTGATGTGAATGGGGGTCAGTTGGTCGGTACTGCCGAGTAAGTCAAAGCACGATGCACGGTCGTGACACTAGTGGGGAAGACCTGCATTTGAGTTGAATTGACTTAGTTTGTTGGTGGCAAATGTCATGTCAGGTTGTGTTGCCATTAATGCATATATGAGTGATCTAACACCAGCCTAGTAAGGTATTTTCTTCATTTTTGTTTTCTCTTTGTCAGATGTGGGTGACATGGACTTGGTAAGCGCTACATTTGGACCTAATAGAGTGGAAATACCATAGGAATCCTGCATATTGTGTTGTTTGGTGTTGGCAGATGAGGTTTCTTTGAGGTTTTCCCATGCTAGAATATTGGAGAGTTGATTAGACAAATAGGAATTAATTCCCTGTATTTTCCTATGATTTCTATTGTATTTATTGATAGGGAATATATTGCTCCATGGCAATTCTACTGGGAGCTGGGTCCTAAGTTTTGCCTCTACTCAGGTGCCATTCCAGAAAACCTGCCTGGGTACCAAAGCGCCGGTTTAGCAAATTGTGGTTCTCTCACAAAGTAAATATAATATGTAGTGATGTAGAATAATTATATATATAATGTTGAGAACCCAACTGTAGCCTGTTATTCCTGTATGATGAGTTTGTGGTGTTATAGTCCTAAATAGGAAGATACAATGTCCGGTGCTTAACCTTCGGTTGAGCATAAGACAAATATATTTGAGTGTGGCTCAATTGCCAGTATGTGAGGGGGTTTTAGGGACTTCAAAAATCCTTTTTATTTGTTATTGTTCTACTGTAAATATGTGATGTAATTATACAAAATGGGGAATGATTGGTAAGTTGAAAACTTGAAGTTAGAAGCTAGCCTAATGTGGCTGTATATGCAGTACACCCACATATATGCGGTGGAAATGATATAGGAGAAAACTTCACAGGGGGAAGGATAGAAATAGAATAGAATGGAAAATAAACTGAATGATAAAGCACATGCCAATATATCTCCTTCCCAATGTGTCCAAATGAGGTGAGCTGGCCCTTGGGGCTAGGTATGGGGTCAGGTAGACAGTGTGGTGCAAAACCCACTCCTAAATTCATGAAAATATTCATGAGTGTTTCTTGTAGTGTATAGAATATTGGTATAGATTGTGCCTTGATGTCAAGTCCACGTACCGAGACCCATCTGCCGGCAGTGCGGACCGAGCAATCATCCTATATCCACGACCAAGTGCCCGCATCGTGTGCATAACACTTGGTGTGCTGGTCCCGGCTTGGCACAACCACCATCCACACTCCTCGGTCTGTTTCACCTTGGGACTTCCTGTCCTTGTACGATCCTCGGTTACAAGCCTTGTCTTATAGTCTGGCACCTCCTATTGTCCTATCTTTGGACACATTCTATTATCCTGTCTTTTATTGTCTTATCCCCACGTTGCATTCCCTATTCTAATTTTATCCGTTGTGGACAATAACCACATGCTCTGCATATCTTGTTGTCCCACATTCCTTATTCCACATGTCGCTTCTTAACCTATATAAGTAGGACATGGATGTACATACTTCCTCATTCTGGGTATCGACTAGGCTTAGGCCCTTCTACCTTCTTCTCTTCTGTTAAAGTCCTCGACTCGGGCCAGCATCCTCAGTATCCCCCTGAGCATCTGTCTGTTGCAAATACAGTGGCATGCACGGCAAGTAGGGTGCAACGCACGAGTATTTTGAAGCCAACACCACTACTCTTGGCCTGCAGGACTTGGCCATAGTCCACCCGACCTTTCAACAACACCCCTCGGCAGTACCAAAGTCCGTCAGTATCCAACGCTTGACAGTATACCCAGAATCAAACTACTTTGTGTGCACTCACGGTTTACGAATATGGTCTTTCAAGACACCCTTTTAATGACCTTTCCATCTTCTTGTTTGGAACCGGGTCTCCCAGTGGCCCTTCTAACTGTTTTGAATCAGGAACTATTCATGGCTTCACTGGATCGTCTTACTCCTAGGAGGTTGTCCAACAAGACAGATCCACGCCACCACATTTTCAACCCAATACCAGTATAGATTCGCAGACCACCCAGTTCAGAAGAACTTCAGTTTTTTCAGGCCAACTGGAAGGCAATGCCCCACCCTCGGCAATCTGTCCAGCATGCTTGATCAATCAGCATCAGCTTACAGACCATTTGAAAATTCATTTATGATTATGACCCTTTTCCGATCTAGTATTTCTTGCTAACAAGCACAGATATATCTACTAGATTTTCCGTCCGGACAATCAGTCCACCCATCCGTCTGTCATGTACTAGATCCGTCAGTCAGCAATATTCGGGCACAACTTGCTCACCCACTATAATCCGTTGATTAACAGGGTATTGGGCAGTATTATAATCCATCAAGCTACTAACGTTTTTAGGTGTATCCCGATGGCCTCGGTCCAGGTGGCATTTGCCACTGTTCCAAAAGCCTCACCCAGGATCCTGTTCCGTCGCTGGAAGCTTTGCCAATAGCCCTAGTCAATGCAACTGCCTTGTGCATGCTTGTATACCAGAACGGCTGGCAAGTTTTTTCGGCAGGGACCTCTCGGTCAGCATTGTCATTTGGCATGTTTGGCCAAGGTCTCATCCATCCATCCCCATCCGTTCCCGGTCTTTCACCCCGTATATGCGTGTCATATGCATTTCCTGTCAGATACACGGATAAGCAAATCATATTCATTCACATTATCATTTCTACTTTCGCTACCACCAGATCCAAAACATAAAAACATTCTCTATCCAACGAGTCAAGCCAAGATCACCGAGACGCATATTCATTACATGCACATGAGTCAAGCACAAGTTTAAATCGAGTCGAGTCGAGGCGCAAACATGCGCACATACAACATCTTACCACAACGAGTCGAGGGATCGCTATCACAGCCATATAACCCCAACATCGAGTCGAGATCAGCTACACAATGAATCCAGGCCTTGCAGATGGACTAGACACAGGACTTTATTTTTTCCTTTTCCTTTTTTCCACTTTCATTTTCCCATACACCCCAAAAAACTCCAACACCGTTCCCCAATGTAACCATTGTTCATCTTCCAAACATCATAAATGATTTTCCGTTGTTCACCGATATCGGACCCCTATGTATATTCACATAAATAGATAGTATCATGTACGAAATCCACATGCATTTTTCGAGTCCACAACCGTGTCATTCTACTTAAGTTCACTCTTTAACTTCCTTGCACATAATCTTCAAAGTGCAATGGGCTTCATATATAAAATTTAACTTCTTTATTTTTAACATTTCCGACCCTCCTCCGTTCTTCTCGGGTAGAGGCCGACACATTTAGTAGACGGTGGGATGTCTACCTAAAAGGGGGGGGTGGCGACCAGCTAGAAACCTTCCAAACTGCGCAAACTCCCCTCCTGAGGACGTCCTTCTCCCAAAAACCTCCCCCATTTTTTTCACCCTCCGTTCCATCCATCACCTTCTGTCCCATTCTCCACTCCCTCCATTCCATTCCATCACCCATCATGTCCCCCTCTTCCCCGATCCTTCTCCAACCACCCCGCTTACGACCCTACGACCACCTTTAATCCCGAAAAAATACCCCCTCATTCCACCCCTAATTCCCCCCCTACAAAACATCCATCCCAGTTCATCTGCCACCTTCTCTCCCATCAATATAACACAGCCAAGATGCCGAATACCTCAGCACCTCCAACTTGTTGTACTTCTCTTTCCCTTGATTTCTTTTATTTTCTACCTTCTAAAAAAAAAAAAAAAAAACTATATTCATTAAATCCGCTAATCTATCTCCACATATTCATCCTCATTCCTCTCCTCCTCCTCATGCCTCCCCTGCTCTTCCATCTCCTCCTCCTCTCGCAATGCACTCCTTAACTCTTCATGTAGTTTCGGGTTTCCTGAATAGCCCAAATCACCCTCGAGAAGGACCAACATCACGTTCCCCATACTCTGTATCCTCCTTTGCATCTCCCCAAGCTTCCACTCTATCCGTTCCAGCCTATCTGACCTCCCCATCTTCTTTGCCCGTTTCCGTCCCGACCCCTCAGCCAGCAGTACTTCGGGTTCGACAGCCTTCCCACTCGGTTTTTGAGTACAGGCCCATCTCGGCCTTTTACTTGGGGGCTCTACCACCTCATCCGCACCCTCCACTGGGTCTCGAACAATCGGGATGACTTCGCCCTGGGCCAACTTGTTTTTGCACTAAAGAATGTCAAATCAGGAGGAATCAAAGAGGCTGGATTACCACTCACCCGCGCATCCCCTCCCCGTCCGCGCATACTAGACCCCTTGCTGGGCCCCACATCCGCACTCCTACCCCTCTTCCGCCCATAGATCTTTGGGACCACCGAGGTTCCAGGGACTTCTGCCCTCCCAGCCATTTCGGCCCATTCATCCATGGTCTCTTGGCCGTCCTCCGCATCGTCCAACAATTCCCATGTTGCCACGGTCAATCTCCCGATGGTGATTTCTTCTCCAGGATCCGCTTCGTCTGCCCCCACCGTAACATCCTCCTCCACCACCCTTGCCAAAACACCCTCCCCATCCGTAATATTCAGAGTCTGCCTGGGGACCTGCGAGTCGCACCCCACACTTTGCATCGACGCTGGATCACGCTCACGGACAACCCGTGTCCCATCGTCTCCCCGTTCGACAGCATCAGCCTCGGCGTGCATTTTGTTCCAGGTGTTTTTGATGGCGACGAGTGAGGATATGCGGTTGGTCTATGAGAAGTCTGGAAACTTCCCATACTATCCGCAATATTATGTTTAGGTGTTCCGGACCTTGCTTTTAATTTCCAGCTTCAGGGGTTCAGCCGCTAAGAGGGGGATACTGTCAAGTCCACGTACCGAGACCCATCCGCTGGCAGTACCGACCGAGCAATCATCCTATATCCACGACCAAGTGCCCACGTCGCATGCATAACACTTGGTGCGCCGGTCCTGGCTCGGCACAACCACCATCCACACTCCTCGGTCCGTTTCACCTTGGGACTTCCTGTCCTTGTACTATCCTCGGTTACAAGCCTTGTCTTATAGTCTGGCACCTCCTATTGTCCTATCTTTGGACACATTCTATTATCCTGTCTTTTATTGTCTTATCCCCACGTTGCATTCCCTATTCTAATTTTATCCGTTGTGGACAATAACCACATGCTCTGCATATCTTGTTGTCCCACATGCCTTATTCCACATGTCGCTTCTTAACCTATATAAGTAGGACATGGATGTACATACTTCCTCATTCTGGGTATCGACTAGGCTTAGGCCCTTCTACCTTCTTCTCTTCTGTTAAAGTCCTCGACTCGGGCTGGCATCCTCAGTATCCCCCCGAGTATCTGTCTGTTGCAAATACAGTGGCACGCATGGCAAGTAGGGCGCAATGCACAAGTATGTTGAAGCCAATGCCACTACTCTTGGCCTGCAGGACTTGGTCATAGTCCGCCCGACCTTTCAACAACACCCCTCGGCAGTACCGAAGTCCGTCAGTATCCGATGCTTGACACTTGATTGGGGAATGATTGGGGGAGATATTGCAGTTTAGTGTTGAAAGTATATATAAAATCACTCAAATAATGCCTGGTTCTAACGTATTAAACCATTCTATAATGGAATTGATGTAGGTAGATTGGGATAGTGAGATTGTTTGTGCTTTTCAGTCCCTTGTTACACTTATGCTGTCAAGTACACGTACCAAATACCCGGTAACTTGGCACTGCGGACTGAGCAGTCAGTCAAAATCCATGCACAAGTGACCAAGCAGTGTGCAAGTTACTTTGTACTCTGGTCTCGGCTCAGCACATCCACCTTCTACATTCCTCATTCCCATCCTTCATCTACTCCTCCTCATTTACCAACCATTAATCCCACCCCATCCACTCCTTATTCCTCAACCCGCCTTACCTCGGGACATCCTGTCCTTGTTTTATCCTTGGCCACAACCCTATTATTTTATAGCCGGTCACTTCCTATTGTCTTATTCTTGGGCCCATTTCTATTATCCTATCTTCATTGTCCTAATTCTCGTTCACATTCCTTCATTCTATTCTTGATCATTATGGACAATACCAACATGCTCTGCATACCTTATTGTTCTTCATTCCATATTCCACATCCCACCTCTTAACCTATATAAGTAGCATATGGATGTACATACTTCCTCATTCTGGGTATTGACTAGGCTAAGGCCCCTTTACCTTCCCTTCCTCTGTTAAGTCCTCTACTTGGGCCAGCATCTTCAGCACTCTCCAAGTATCCTTCTGTTTCAAATTGGTGGCACGCATGGAAAGTAGGGCACAATACATGAGTATGTTGAAGCCAAAGCCATTACTTTTGGCCTGCAGGACTTGGCCGCTCCCTGCCTGCATATTCAGCATTACCGAAGCTTGACACATGTTACAAAACCATTTTATTAGTCCTATGTCCAAAACATCAATGATTTTTCATAGATCAGTAATCATATTCATGAGGGTTTCTGTGTTTTTGGCTACAGAAGCCATGTCATCGACATGAATTGTAACAATCTCATGACCCTTAGTGCCCTGTTTGAAA
>QLPG01003062.1:0-30474 GCA_003314385.1 Gomphus sp. MG54
ATTGAAAGGATTTTCACGATACCAGGGTCGTCGTATAAACAGATTGTAGCTGTTCCACTCTGAACTCATATATTGACGCTGCGTTTGTATCAATGAGGGATGTTGCACTTGACCGGTGGCAATTCTCGCCGCAGTACGCTTGCTTGCTCTTCGCGGTGATGGGATACTGACTCTCTGGCGGCATCGACCCGTCATGGCACTTGTGTGGCTGCCATTATATTTTTTGAACTATATGGAGGAAATTCCTTGTTTGTTTCATGTAGGATTTCCATCTAATCTCCCAAGTTGAGATCACACTCCTTTCAGAGGTTATTACCCCACATCTTGCAAACATGAGTTGAGTCAATTATGTATCAAAGGGAGAAATATATCCCTGCATGATGAGCTGAGAACATTTCACAAGTCAAGAAACAGCCTTCACTGTCTACAGTTACAGTAGCTACAGTAGTGCAAAAATTGGCTGTATCTTTAATAGAATTGGAAATAAATCATCTGTTATCCTGAAGATATTATCATGAAAATTGGCAATATATTGACTACATCTGAGTCATATATTATGCAATTTGTTTGGGATCTAAGCACATAAGCAATATTTTAAAACAGCCACTGAATGTTCATGTTATTTTTTGATCCAGACCTAATATTTCTGTCAAGCGTCGGTTACTGATGGACTTTGGTACTGCCAAGGGGTGTTGTCGAAAGGTCGGGTGGACTATGGCCAAGTCCTGCAGGCCAAGAGTAGTGGCGTTGGCTTCAACGTACTCGTGCATTGCACCCTACTTGCCGTGCATGCCACTGTATTTGCAACAGACAGATACTCGGGGGGATGCTGAGGATGCCGGCCCGAGTCGAGGACTTAACAGAAGAGAAGAAGGTAGAAGGGCCTAAGCCTAGTCGATACCCAGAATGAGGAAGTATATACATGCATGTCCTACTTATATAGGTTAAGAAGTGACATGTGGAATAAGGAATGTGGGACAACAAGGTATGCAGAGCATGTGGTCATTGTCCACAATGAACAAAATTAGAACAAGGAATGCAAAGCGGGGATGGAACAATAAAAGACAGGATAATAGAATCATGACTCAAGATAGGACAATAAGGAGTGGCCGAGTATAAAACAATGGGGTCATGTCTGAGGATAATACAAGGACAGGAAATCCCAAGGTGAAACGGACCAAGGAGTGTGAATGGCAGATGTGCCGAGCCGAGACCGACGTACCAAGTGTTATGCATGCAGCACGGACACTTGTATGTGGACGTAGGATGGTTGCTTGGTCTGCACTGGCGAATAATCAGGACCTCGGTAGGTGTACTTGACAATTTCCTGACTTTCTCTGATTTAAATGTATAATCGGCATAATGGAAAAATTGTGAAAGACTTATTAGCACATGTCACAAAGAAAATTCAGTAGTCACATTCTGGTTCCATGGGGGCTATTTCTGCTTATGTAAACCTAGAAGCTCAAGTAATCAACTCTTAACTTAATGGAGTCAAAAAACTATACTAAAAATGACTACTTTTTTGAAAAAAAAATAATAATACTGGGTAGAATGGTTGCCATTGGCACAGTTCAGCTATAATGACAAGATCCAAGTGTCAACAGGGTACTCTCCATTCTACTTAAACTATGGACAGCATCAAAGGAAGTCCACAGAGCCACAATGGGAGACAGAAACAGAGGTGGCAAATGTGTTTGAGGGAAGGATGAAGAAGATAAGAGAGGAAGCAGCAGCAGCACTCAAAAAGGGAGCATCAGATATAAAGAAGTATTATGACAAAGGAAGGCAAGACGTATCATAATATCAAGTAAAGGACAAGCTTTACTTGGAAGGCCTTAATGTCACCACCAACCAACCCTCAAAAAGACTAGAAGACAGATGTTATGGCCCATTCCCAATTGTGGCAAAATTGAGAGAACATGCCTATAAACTGTGACTACCCCCCAATTTGAAGAACATCCATCCTGTGTTTAATACTGTCCTTGTATGTCCTGACCAAACACCCACATCCTCCATACAACAAAAGCGGAGACCCCCTCTACCAGTGATGACACCAAAAGGAGTGGAGTATGAAGTAGAGGAATTTCTGGACTCCAGAATGTATAGGGGAGTACTGCAGTATCTAGTGAAGTGGGTTGGGTACCCTAGAGAAGAGAATTTGGGCATGCCAGAGAAGAATATAAGGAATGCAAGACAGAAAACACAACAGTTCCACAGGTGATTCCCAGCCACACCCAGATGCATAGGCCACATCTTCTACAGACTACCCTTCCACCCTCCAAAAACCCTCGAATGCAGGTGACAGGCAAGTGGATGCATGATGTAATGATGCTGTCAGGTCTTGGTACTGCCGATGGTACTGCCAGAACTGGCCAAGTCCTGCAGGCCAGTTGGGGTGGCTTGGCTTTTTCAATGTACTCGTGCATTGCGCCCTGCCTCCTGTGCATGCTACTAACTTGTAGCAGAAAAGGATACTCAGCTAGATGCCGAGGGTGTCGGCCTGAGTAAGGACTTCTGAACAGAAGGAGGAGAGTAGAGAGGTGTAAACCTAGTTGATACTCAGACTGAGGAACTATGTACATGCATCTACTACTTATATAGGCTGAGAAGCGGAATGTGGAATAAGGGTGGCATAAGATATGGAAAAAATAATAAGATATGAAGACCATGTGGAGGTATTGTCCACAGCGGTTAGAATAGAATAATGTGAGAGTAAGACAATGAAATATAAGTGAGTGAGATTGTGGGAAAGAATAGAACAATAAGGAATGGCCAAGAATAAAACAACAGGGCTGCGAGTAAGTGGCAGAGAATAGTGAACATTCTGAGGGTAAGCGAGTGGGGGGGGAAAGACAGGGAGTAGAGGGATGATAAAGAATAGGGGTTGGGGAAAGGATAATGAACCAGGTGATGAACTGGGTGTACCGAGCCCAAACCGTATGCCATGGGGTGATATAAGTAAGGGTCAGTCGGTCGGTACTGCTGAGTAAGTCAAAGCACGATGTGTGGTCATGACAGATGCACAGAGGCACAGGTGATGTATCTGGAATGATGTGCAATTGTGAGGTGTGGGTGGCATGCAGAAGGCTGTTGCTGTCAAGTACATGTTCCAAGTGTCCAGTAACTTGGCACTGCCAACCAAGCATCCAGTCTATGTCCACATGCAAGTGACAAAGCTGCATGCAAGTCACCTGGTACACTGGTCTTGGCTTTGCACATCCACCATCCACATTCCTCATTCCCATCCCTCATCTACTCCCTCCTCATTCATCATCAATTAATCCCACCCGTCTACTCCTTTCCTGTGTCACGACTGCATATAGTGCTTTGACTTACTTGGCAGTACCGACCTGCCGACCCTTACTCTTATCACCCCATGGTATACGGTTTTGACTCAGTACACCTGGTTCATCACCTGGTTTATTATCCTTTTCCTAAACCCCTATTCTTTATCATCCCTACCCTCTTTTTCTTTCTCCTCACTCGCTTACCCTTGGGACATTTACTATTCTCTGCCACTCACTCGCAGCCCTATTGTTTTATTCTTGGCCATTCCTTATTGTTCTATTTTTTTCCTACAATCTCACCCACTTATATTTCATTGTCTTACTCTCACATTATTCTATTCTAATCGCTGTAGACTATATCTCCAAATGGTCTTCATAGCTTATGCTTTTTTACATGTCTTATGCCACCCTTATTCCACATTCCACCTCTCAGCCTATATAAGTTAGTGATTGGCACGGGTAACCCCCGGGTATTTTGTGCCTACCCGTGCCCGTACCCGAGAATACCCGTACCCTTAGCAACGGGTAGCGGGTTATTGTGGGTACGGGTACAGGTACCCGCGGGTTTAATGGGTATTGATGTTACCCGTGACCCACAACGGGTATTGTTCTTACCTGCGGGTTCAGGACAGAGCTGCAGACAATGCATGGATGATGTTCAACCTTTGAGGCTGATGACACTTCCCAGACAACTTTGACACGTTTAGCGTAGATGCCCCAGGTGCGACGTGGATGCGGGAGGTCGATCTTGGCGGATTTGGGTATGTTTTGATGGTTATACAGTTTACAAATTCTGACTTGTGTGACACTCGCCGGCCCCCCTCACTTACACCACCATCTCTTTCCCTACTACCCTCTCCCACCCAGCAATGGTGAATTCGAAATGACGACCTCCCTCTCCGACAATTCCTTTGTCCAAAATTCTGCACTCCACATCGTCCCCACGCTCACCTCACTCTCGATCCCGGGAGGCAACGCAAGCATGTTCGACGGCTATACGTATAATGTAGGTGGAAAGCCATGGGTCGACGGCTTGGCGAGTGAGTTGGCACCATGGTGCCCATAAATATCTGCTAAGCTACTACATCCCTCCCCGCAGCTGCGATGCGCGACTTTTCTCTCGCGCAGGATAAGTGGTACCCCTCGTGGCCCACGAACCTGCGCATACGGCACGTACGACGTGTATGACACGTACGGCGCATACGGCGCGTACGACGCGTACGGCACGTATGACACGTACGACGCGTACGGCGCGTATGACACGTACGATGTGTATGACGCGTACGGCACGTACGACACGTACGACGCGTATGGCGTGTATGACACGTACGACGCGTACGACGCGTACGGCACGTACGACACGTACGATGCGTACGACACGTACGGCGCATACGACACGTACGGCGCGTACGACACGTACGGCGCGTACGACACGTACGGCGCGTACGACACGTACGGCGCGTATGGGGTGTATGAAAAGTGTCATATTTGCCTTATACTTTTTGACAACTGCGGTCAGTAATGCTATTGGTTTGGCACTTGCACCTGTATCCGTCGACCCATTTGTGCTTTACAATTATGGTACGTTTGGTTTTGTTGAAAATTTCAGTTTCACAGTGGGCCCTGGTGATGACAATTTCAGCAGTTGGATATGCCGGAGCCAGCTTCGTAGGTGGTGTTCTTTTTTATTGGCTGTTCAAGGACTTTGACAAGGCTGAGGACCAAATAAATGGCAAGTCCAATTCGTCTCTCTATACCCGACTTAAACTTAACCCAACTGAGCACATTTCGTTCCACTCCAACACTCCATACAAACACAGCTATTGGTCAATCAGAAAATTGAAGAAACACCACGTGATATATTTACGACACAACCTTTGCTTTATGTCTCAGTGGAGGTTATTGTGCTCATTTGTACCACCATCATTTGATCCAGTTATATGATACGGCAACTAAGCAAGCTAGTGTTTGAAAAAAATTTGTAATCACTTGCTGTGTGCTTTATGTATCAGTAACGTTCTGTAAAACTGATCCTCTAAAGCTGGAAGTTCACGTCATATGCCCCATACACGCCATACGGCGAGGTTCAGTGCTAACCTCACTTATATAAGTGAGGTTCAGCACTAACCTCACTTATATAAGTGTACCCGCCTGTGGGTACAGGTTTGGGCTGGGTTGGAAATCCTGACCCTGACCCTTACCCATGCTACCCGTACCTGCTACCCGCGTGGGTTTCCAATACCCACGCCAATCACTAATATAAGTAGTAGATGCATGTACATAGTTCCTCAGTCTGAGTATCAACTAGGTTTACGCCTCTCTACTCTCCTCCTTCTGTTCAGAAGTCCTTACTTGGGCTGACACCCTCAGCATCTGCCTGAGTATCTTTCTGCTACAAGTTAGTGGCATGCACAGGTGCAACACATGAGTATGTTGAAGCCAAGCCACCTTGATTGGCCTGCAGAACTTGGCCGGTTCCAACAGCATCATCGGCAGTACTGAGACCTGACAGTATACTCAGACTCTCACTACCTCCTGTGCACCTTACCGCTTAACAATTATGACCCTACAACCCAGATCTACCACCCACCAGGCAACTAGCACCCCAGACACCAAAACTGAGGAATCAGTGTGGGAAATCAAGCCAAACGACTCGGCAGGTGCAGGAACTGAGGTTAAGCTTAATGCCTCTGCCCTTCTTAATCCTAATTCCTTGGTAATCCCGCTATCTTCTATTTTGATACCGAGCTCCTCAGCAACCCCTCTTAAATGTCTGATCGATTCAGGTTCTACTCACTGCTTCATAGAATCATCCTATGTTTGGGAACATAAGATCCCCACCACTTCACAGGATTCAATTCCTCTTAAACTATTTGATGGCACTACTAACTCGGTCATCACCGAGTCTGTAGAACTACCAGTCAAATTTCCGTCAGGACAGCTACAGTCCATCCATATGTATGTCACATCACTAGATTCATCGGTATTGGTAGTACTTGGTCATAACTGGCTCACCCGCTACAATCTGTTGATTGAATGGGGTATTGGGCAGTATTACATTCCAAAAAACCGCTAATGACCCTAGGTGTGTCCCGAAGCCTTCGGTTCAGTTGGCACCCACCGCTGCTCCACAGCCTCAACCAGGATCCTCTCCGAAATTAGAAGCTCCACAGATAGCCCTAGTCAATGCAGCCACCTTTGCGTGAGCCTGCAAACTAGAAGGTTTGCAAGTTTTCCATCTGGACCTTTTGTCCATCGATGCCATCTCGGCACGATCAGCCAAGGCCCCATCCATTCCATCTGTTCCCCCCGGTCCAATCAACCTTGAGAACGTCCCAGAAGAGTATCACAAATTTGCTGATGTTTTCAGCAAAACAAAAGCTGACACTCTAGGACCCCACCAACCCTATGATCTTAAGATCACCCTGGAAGATTGCACCAAGATGCCTCATCCACCCCTATACTCGTTATCACAATCAGAACTGGAAACCCTGCACGAGTTCCTTGACGAACACCTGAACATGGGGTTCATCAGGGCCTCCTGTTCCCCGTACGGAGTGCCAATCTTATTTGTCCAAAAGAAAGACGGCTCCCTTCGGCTATGCATTGATTTCCAAGCACTAAAAAAAGTGACCAAGAAGGACCGGTACCCTCTCCCTCTAATCACTGACCTACTAGACGCCCCCTGAAAAGCTTGAATTTATACAAAAATCGACCTTCGGCATGCATACCATCTGATCTGAATTGCCGAAGGGCAAGAATGAAAGACTGCCTTCAAGACCTGGTACGGGTCCTGTGAATGGCTTGTCATGCCGTTCGGCCTCTCCAATGCCCCTGCGGGTTTTCAGAGGTTTATGAATGACATTCTCGGTAACCGCATAAACCATTGCGCTGTCGCCTACATAGACAACATACTAATCTATTCAGACTCACTCGAGGAGCACAGAGAACATATCCGGGAGGTGCTCTGCCAACTCAGAAAAAACGGCTTATTTGTCAAGGCAAGCAAATGCAAATGGCACAAAGACACGGTTGAATTCCTCGGTTACATCCTACATACCGATGGCCTCACCATGTCCGGTGACAAAGTCAAGACCATCCGTGAATGGCCCAAACCAAGGAAGGTCAAGGACATCCAGTCCTTCCTAGGTTTTGCCAATTTCTACCATCACTTCATTTTTAACTATTCAGACATAACCATACCCCTTACTCGGCTGACATGTAAAGGCATGACATGGGCTTGGACCGAGGACTGTCAAAAGTCTTTCGACCTGCTCAAAACAGCCTTCATCTCGGCACCCATCCTGCATCACTGGGAACCCAACCTACCCCTGGTTGTGGAAAACAATGCTTCAAACTATGCCCTTGTGGCAATCCTTTCTGTTATCAATTCCAAACTCGAGATTCATCCTGTTGCCTTTCATTCCCATACCTTTACCGCCCCTGAGCTAAACTATGATGTTCATGACATGGAACTTTTAGCAATTTTTGAGGCGTTAAAGCGATGGTGGCACTACCTGGAAGGCTTTGCCAACCCTGTAGATGTTGTCACGGACCACAAAAACCTCGAATATTTCTCCACCACTAAATTCCTGACACAGAGACAGGCACGATGGTCCAAATAACTCTGCCAATTTAACATCACTATCTGCTTCCATCCCAGAAAACTTGGTACAAAACCCGACACCTTAACTAGACGATAGGACATCTACCCTAAAGAGGGGGGTAACAACTACGGCACCATCAACCCCCAAAACCTCCGACCAATCTTTATGACTACTCAATTAGTGGAATACCTTCGAGCGACACAACTTATCATCCCAACACTATGAGCAAGCATCATCATGGACTCAGAAAAACCCCATTCCGACATACTGAACAGTTCAGCCCTCCCGACTGACCCAACGGCAGTACCCCATCTCGGCACTCCCGAAGTACCAAACCCAAGATGGACACAAACCCCAGACGGTTTCCTTCAGTTAGACAACCATATCTACATCCCCGACACCAACAACCTCAGATTACACGTCCTATAATACAAGCACAACTAGGGAAATGCACAGGTCAGGCCAACCCGCACAGGTCACCGGGTCGGGTGTCCTTGGGTATGGGTGCGGGTCAAGCTGCGAGCACCCGTGACCCGGGCCCAACCCGGGGCATCAACTCCGACACGAACGCAACTTACGCGTGCGGGCACACGCCGACACTAACGCGACGCCCCGAACGCGACGAAAGTGCCGCACGTGCACGCGACACCACGAACGCGACGAACGCGGGGTACGAGTCGTACGCGCCGTACGCACCACACACGTGCGGGTGCGGCACGCACCCGACACCCGTCGACCCATGGGAAAAAACCCATGGGTTGATGGGTTCGGGTTTCCCATGGGTTGGGTGCGGGTCACCCACATTTGACCCATGGGTGACCCGTGCCGTTCCCTAAGCACAACCATGTCCTCTCGGGACATTTTGGTCAAAACAAAACACTAGCCCTGATTTGCTGTGAATACATCTGGCCAGGCTTGTGCACCTCGGTCATCGACTTCTGCAAATCCTGCACCACATGTATGCATTCGAAATCATAGCATCACAAACCCTATGGCTTCCTAAAACAACTCCCCATTCCCAAACGACCATGGAATTCCATATCCATGGATTTCATTGAGCAACTTCCTTAGTCCTCTGGTTTCACTTTGATACTAGTGATAGTTTACAGACTCACTAAACAAAGTATCTTCATTCCTACAGTTGACACAATCACTTCTGCCAATTTGGCCAAACTGTTTGTACTTCACATTTTCTCCAAGCATGGTGTACTGAGCCATGTAACATCTGACCGTGGAAGCGAGTTTGTCTCTCACTTCTTCAGGTCGCTAGGAAAAGCTCTCGACATGCGCCTACACTTCACCTCAGGCTACCATCCAGAAGCTGATGGCCAAACCAAACGAGTAAACCAGATGCTGGAACAGTACCTTTGAGTCTACTGCAATTACCAACAGGACAATTGGTCCGAACTATTACCACTAGCCAAATTTGCATACAATAACGCTCCAAACACCACCATGGGCATCTCTCCCTTCTTTGCCAATAAGGGACATCACCCAAACTTCACCATACACCCCAAGCGTGACCTTGCCTCCTCTCGAGCATGCAAATTTGCTGTAGATCTAGACCAGCTCTATGGAGACCTGAAAAAACAAATTAGCCAGGCCCAATCATGATATCAAGCCTCGGCAGACTCCCGCAGACTCCCCTCTCCCAAGTTTCTGGTCAGAACTTCGGTATTTGTTAAACCCAATTTTTCCGGACCACTTGACCCTCCAAAAAACTAGCGGAGAAGTACCTTGGCCCCTTCGAAGTAATAGCACATGTTGGCACCCATTCCTATACCCTCCGACTACCCAACTCTATGTGGGCAGTACACCCGGTCTTCCATGTTTCAATGCTCAAACCCTCTACCCCCAATACCATACCCGATCGAGTTTAACCTCTGCCTCCCCCTGTCAAAATTGACAGAGAAATCGAGTATGAAATTGCCAAAATCCTTGACCCAAAAACCGACAGAAGACGCAGGCCTTTCCCCCTGCTCTACCTTGTCCGATGGATGGGTTATGAAGGCACTGAAGATGAAACATCTTGGTTAGTAGCAACCAAACTCAGTAATGCTCCCGAGATTGTAGCGGAATTCCACCTTGCCTATCCCAATAAACCAGGCCCTTGGCCTCTAGAGCCCAACTAAGGGCCCCAATATGCCTCCTCTTCCCCACCATTTTCTTCTTTTCCATCTATTTTTTTTATCTTTCATTTTTTGTCTTTACCAAAACATGCTCTCTTCTCTTCTGTCCCATTTTCCCCTCCCTCCATCCTACTTCATCCTCACACGAACCTTCTTGAAACTGGGTCGGACCATCTTTCTGGCCATCCACCCGTCAGCCCTGCCAAACCACTCATGCAGGGCCACTACCCTACATCAGGATCAGCTAACCCAACCCACCAAATTCTGACAACAAGGCTTCTGTTATAATGGGCTGTCACAAGCACGATAAAACACCATTCAGTCTAGGGGGCCTTCACCACCCACCGGTATTCATGGCCCCCTAAAATACAGTCACCTCCCCTGGCCCTCACTCATACTCGCAAATCTCATACTGCCTATCGGCTTCATGGGTTCAGCCACTAGGGGGGGGGGATACTGTTACGACCGCATATTGTGCTTTGACTTACTTGGCAGTACCGACCGACCGACCCTTACTCATATCACCCCATGGCATATGGTTTCAGCTCGGTACACCTGGTTCATTACCTGGTTTATTATCCTTTTCCTCAACCCCTATTCTTTATCATCCCTACACTCTTTTTCTTTCCCCTCACTTGCTTACCCTTGGGACATTTACTATTCTCTGCCACTCACTTGTGGCCCTATTGTTTTATTCTTGGCCATTCCTTATTGTTCTATTTCTTTCCCACAATCTCACCTGCTTATATTTCATTGTCTTACTCTCACATTATTCTATTCTAATCGCTGTGGACTATACCTCCACATGGTCTTCATACCTTATCCTTTTTTACATGTCTTATGCCACCCTTATTCTACATTCCGCCTCTCAGCCTATATAAGTAGTAGATGCATGTACATAGTTCCTCAGTCTGAGTATCAACTAGGTTTACACCTCTCTACTCTCCTCCTTCTGTTCAGAAGTCCTTACTTGGGCTGACACCCTCGGCATCTGCCTGAGTATCTTTCCATTACAAGTTAGTGGCACACACAGGAGGCAGGGTGCAATGCACGAGTATGTTGAAGCCAAGCCACCTCGACTGGCCTGCAGGACTTGGCTGGTTCCGACAGCATCATCGGCAGTACTGAGACCTGACATCCTGGACCTGTTCTACTTTGGGACATTCTGTCCTTGTTTCATCCTCAGCCATCACCCTATTGTTTATGATCAGTGACTTCCTATTGTCTTATTCTTGGTGACATCCCTATTATCTTATTTTCATTGTTCTATTTTCATTTACATTGCTCCATTCTATTCTTGATTATTGTGGACAATGCCCCCACATCTCTGCATACCTTATTGTTCTTCATTCCTTATTCCACATCCTGCCTCTTAACCTATATAAGTAGTACATGGATGTACATACCTCCTCATTCTGGGTATCGACTAGGGTTAGGCCCCTTTACTTTCCCTCCCTCTGTTAAGTCCTCTACTTGGGCCAATATCACTCAGCAGTCTCCCAAGTACCCCTTCTGTCTCAAATTGGTGGCATGTACAGAGAAGTAGGGTGCAATGCATGAGTACATTGAAGCCAAAGCCATTACTACCAGCCTGCAGGACTTGGCCAACTCCTGCCTGTACCTTTAGCATTACCTCACCCTGACAGTTGCACACGCAGTGGTGGTGGGCACAGCTAAGTGATAGCAGGGGTTCAGCCAACCTGCATGGGTCACTGGGTGGGGTTCCCTTGAGTTTGGGTGTGGGTCAAACTGAGAGCATCCATGAACTGGCCCAACCTGGCACGTCAACCATGTATGTGTGCATGTGCACACATATGACACCCAACGGGGCACTTTCTCCTGTTGTACATGTGTGCATATGGCACACACATGCATAGGACACATGTGCCACACATGCATATGACATGCACATGCCACATGTGCATACAACACACACACACTGCCATGTGCATATTACACACGTGCCACACACATATGACATGCATGTGCCAACACCAATGAGCCATATGTGCATATGTACAATGCATTCATGTCAGTGCATGTGCATACAGCACGTCCATGTCAGTGTGTACATATATAGTGCATTTGTGTTGGCACATGTATGTTGGCATATGCACATACAGCATGTTTGTGTCAGTGCATGCACATACAGCAGATTTGTATCGGTGCATGCATGTACTGTGCATTCATGTTGGCACATGCACATACAGCATGTTCATGTCAGTGTGAATGTGACATACAACACAAATGTGCCACAGGCATGTAGGTGCAGTGCACACCTGACACCTATCAACCCATGGAAAAAAACCCATGGGTTGATGGGTTCAGGTTTTCCATGGGTCAGGTACAGGTCACCCATGCGTACGACACGCACGTGCATATGACACACACGTGCCACACACACATATGACATGCATGTGCTGCACGTGCTGCACCATATGACATGCACGCGCCAACACCAACGAGCCATACGTGCATGTGTACAACATGTTTGTGTCAGCACATGCGTGTACAGCACATTTGCGCATGCACATACAATGTGTCCATGTCGGTGCATTCGAGTTGGCACATATGCATTCGAGTTGGTGCATATGTGTTCGAGTTGGCATGTTTGTGTCAGCTCGTTCATGTCGGTACATTCATGTCAACATGTCCATGTACTGCACTTTCGTGTTGGCATGTGTATGTACAGCACATTTGTGTCGGCGCAAACATGACGTATGACACAAACGCACAACAGGCATGTGGGTGCACCACATACCCAACACCTGTTGACCCATGGGAAAAAACCCATGGGTTGACAGGTTCCAGTTTCCCATGGGTTGGGTGCAGGCACACACGTACGACAGGAGCGAGTGGCCAGTTGGGTGTCATATGTGTGCACATGCATGCGTACATGGTTGATGTGCTGAGTTGGGCCAGGTCATAGGTGCTCTGGGCTTGACCCACACCCGTACCCAAGGGCACATGACCCAGTGATCCGTGTGGGTTGGCCAAACCCGTGCTATTCCCTAGCAATGAGCATGTGACAGCAGGTGTGACAGGTGCATGAGTGAGATGTGAACAGCATGTGGAAGGCTATTGCATGCATGGTGGTGGTAGATGTGGCAAGTGAGCACACTGGTGCATGTGTGAACAAATGGCCAGCACAAAGTATGGAGGTGCGGGTGGTGGCCAGTGCAACAATGTGCAAATGAATGGAGTGCAATGGTGCATGTGTGAATGAGTGGCCAGTGCAATGGTGTATGCATGAACAAACAGCCACAGAAAAGTACACAGGTGCAGACAGCGACCAGTGCAACAATGTGCAAACAAATGGCTAGCACAACAGTGCATGAATGAGTGGCCAGTACAATGGTCCATGCATGAAGGTGCAAGGGCAGGTGTGGGTGTGAGGGCAGGTACAAGGGTAGTGCAGGTGTATGTAGGGGTGCTGGCGCAGGCACAGGTGCAGGTGCAGGTGCAGGTGTAAGGGCAGTGTAGGCCAGCATGATGATATGATGCATGAGCTAGGCCAAGAGGTGCACAGGTGCAAGCACATGTAGGCACAATGAAAACAATGAAGTTGCCATGCGTGCCAGCATGATGAGAAAAGAACCTGTAGAAAAATAACAGAGTTGCTGTGCATGCTGGCATGACAAGAAAAGAACCTGCAATTATTGCACATGTGTTATGGCCCATGCTCCCAATAAAACCATTCTAACCCCCACAACTGCCCGCACCTTTTCTGGGAGCTTTCCAACCATAAATCCTGCTTCCTGCAATCCCGTTATAGCAATCCAAAGTTTCTGCAATCCCAACCCTTCTATGATTTCAGGACCAAGATTCTACTCCTTTGATAAATGTCATGCAGGATCATCACATACCTCACTCCCTTGTTCTTTTCTTTCTATTCACAAAATACTACTCAATGCCCATCAATCAATGGATTATAGTAGGTGAGCCAGTTGATGGGTGGTGGATGGATGGAGGTAGTGCAGTAGCGGTTGAAGGTAAACATATAGATTGACAACAATATGTGCTAAGGGTTCAAGGATATAAGGACTTGGCTTTAACTTATTGGTTGCACCCTCCTAAATCATGAGTCCTATATTTCATGGTTGTGGGATATGCAAATAACTGAGTGGGAAAACAGTCTGGAGGTTTATATACATATAAGAGCCCTTTGTATTTCTAAATTATGTATCAAATGGAAGAACAAGGTCAGTCAAGAACAAGGGGACCAAAACAACAAGGGAATGGTTAGTATAAGAGGATGGCCAGTCAGGGACTATAAGTGCTTCATGAGAACTGGGATCATAGATATGTGGGATCATGGAGACATGGGATCATAGGAATATGGGATTGTAGGAATGTCTTTGATGTCTATAGGTCCTTGTCAGGTATGAAGTGGGTATAACAAATTGTCTGCAGGGTGTAGTTTTGGATCTGTTGTGTTCTTTGGGTGCCTGCAGGCTGACCACAGGCACAGGCTGTAACAGAATCATACTTTGACACTCACTAGCAGTAGGATCCTTAAGCTTTCCTCTTAAAGACCTTCTCTGTGCTTAGGTAGTAAGATATATAAACTTAAGGACCTCATGTTAAGAACATGAGCAGTGATATTCTTAGTGCATATATCTCAGCAAGGTTGAACCTTTGTAGAGGTTTGGGGTAGGACTTGGCTTCAGCTAATGTGCTGCACCTTCCAAATCTCATCGTATCCCTAACTTTGGACAGTGGTTCAGAGTGGAGTAAGGTTGTATAAAATTTTTGATAAAAGCTCAAAGATTGAGTGAGGCTTGCCGGGTCAAATTCTAAGTTGATTATCAGACTACTGAACTTCTATGTTACATGCATATTATATACTAGTATTTATTTCAAATCCCAGTATGGCTTAACAACTGAGAACAAGTGAAGATACAAATGGGGAAAGGTTCTCTGATCAAAAGAACAAGAGAGTAAAAGTACAAGGGGCTTGAGCGAACTTTGTGACCAAGCTGCTGTGAGATCTGAACAGGATCTTGAGTGGGATCTTGATGTACTTCAGTTTCAGGAAATAGTAAGTCAAGTTGAGTCAATTGGTGAGATAAGGGAACGGAGATTAAAGATGTTCAGTAATAAAGGTTGGATAAGGTTCTGACTGGTAAATGGGGGGTGCAATGTCTGGTTGGAAGGCTGAGGATTGGTGGCAGAGGTTGTATAGACTAAGGGAGGCAGATGGGCAGAATGGACTGAGGATAAAGGAATATCCATGTGATTAGACCAGGGTTGTCTGGAAAATGGAATGCATCCATGTGGTTCAAGCTGGAGCAGAGGGTGGATGTGATTTCAGTGAGGTTATGACATCTCCCCTGTATAGTCCAACTCTGTGAGAAAACTCCAGAGTTGCTTGAAGGGTTGTCCTAACACTAAGAACAAAGGTAAATGATTGGACAATTGATAGATTTCTGGTTTGATCCTCTTGAGCTATACAGTGACTCAAAAAACTATCTCAATTTTTTGGAAACTTTGGCAAATTGTTTAATCCTGTTGTAAAATAAAATAGTTAGGCATATATATAATGGAAAATAGAAGTACATATTATATATAAAGTATTCCAGCTGTTTAAATCCATGTCAAACAAGTAGGACTTGTGTTTTGATAGCATCAGAAATTTACATGGTTAATCCTTAATCTGAGCTGAAGGCTAGACCAGAATCCATCAAACCCCTGCCTTATGCTTTATATTCATTGAACAAAATAAGTGTCTCAGCTGATTCATTTATCTTCTTTGATGAAAACCATCATGTTCCAAGTGCCTACAAGGCCCTCAGAACTTGACAAGTCTTGGATATCAATATGCATGTCTCTCACTATAGTGACCCCTGTAGCCACTATGGAAGAGTGTGCACTCCATCCAGGTCAATTTGCAAAGAGATCCACATGATGACATCTGGTCAGGTTGGCCTTGACTACTATCCCCAGCTCAGCCTTTCCAGTTATCTTTCCAGGCTTCAGTCCCATTTGTGCCATATCAATAAAGGTTTCCTGCGGTTGCCCACCGTTGAATGAGCGGCTTCCTGCCCAGGTGCATCTCCATATAGAGGATGTCTATTATGACCATCTATATCAGTGGGACCTTTTTTTACTGACATTCTGTCTCACTTGCTAGAGATGAGTCTGGTATAGACGTTATGGCAGATGTGTCCCCCGGTTGCGGTCGCGGTCCAGCGCAAATATTGGGTTGAAAAGTTATATGTGCATCAAAATGAACGGAAATAGGTTTTTGGGTTACTAGAATAATTGGTTTGCCCCGAAAACAAAAGGTATACTGGTGCTAGATAATATTGTTCTGGCGCTAGCATCGTCTTCGCACGCGGTGCTTCCCACGTCACACACTCTTGTCTTTCGACCTACCTCACGTAGTCGAGGTCAGACCCAACAAGAAACTTTTTGACTTGAACCGATAATCGATGTCGTCACCTAGAATCGAATTTACCGTTGCTGAGAGCACCTTCAGTGAGATTCTTCACGATGAATCCAATATATCTAAAGACCAAGCACTAATCGTATGTCTGTTGCAGATACGGGTGATGTGGTTTTCCAGAATACTGTCAACCATACTATCAACCAGAATACCGTCAGTAAGTGCAGCGCCGCTCGTTGACGTTGATTCCATACTCAAGACATTGCAGATGTCTCGCAAGATCCGTTAGCGTTACTCAAACCCGCCCATCACGCATCCTATGACACACGGCACGGCGCCGAAGGTGACCAACCACGCGGATGCATGAAAGACACCCGTGTACAGATATTGGCCGATCTAGAAGCCTGGGCGCATGATCCTTCATCTCCAAACGTCTATTGGCTCAATGGCCAGCTTGGTACAGAGAAAACAACTATCGCTCACACCCTCTGCAAACGTCTAGATGGGCGAAACAAGCTTGGGGGCAGCTTTTTCTGCTCTCGCTCAGGATTGACGGATGCACGTCGCATCATCCCTACGATCTCCAGCCAGCTTGCTCAATCAAACGCAAAAATACAATCCGCCATAGCAGAGGTACTGAAGAGGAAGCGTAATGTGGCTGACCTCAATGATCTATCTGAGCAATTCCTCTCCCTGGTTGTCAATCCTGTCAAGACCGCTACTGAAAATGAACAAGGGGTTTATTACATTATCGTTATAGATGCCTTGGACGAATGCTCCGCATCGGGGACAGGTGAAATGTTTATCAAGACTATCCTTGATGGCATGACCAACATACCGCTCAAATTTTTCATTACAAGCCGACCTGAGAGTTGGATTGAAAGGGTTTTTAGGACCCATCCTGTTCATTCGCTGGATATCGCGCTCATCGTCAATAATTCCCTTCAGGAATCCACACAGGATGTGGTACGAAATGATATTCGCACATACCTCCAAAATTCGTTGGATGAAATTGCCACGATGGATAGATTCTCATCGGGCTTGCCTTCGTGGCCTCCTGCGGATCAGTTTACAATTCTTCTCGATCTGTGTGCAGACCTGTTCATTTATGCTGCCACGACTGTTCGTTATATCGGTGCGATAACAGGTCTCGGTTGACGGAAATCACCCAACTCGGTTCTGCTCTCTTATCGCGGCCCCATACGGAGCCGATTGACAGGCTCTACCAACACATTGTAGATTTGGCCTTTCTCCAGCCAGCCAGGAGCGGAAGCCTAAACGGGCGTGATGTCCTGGCTGCGGTGATCTGCCTTCAAACACCTCTGTCCATGGACCACATCGCATCGCTTCTGGATCTAGAAACACGGGACATTCAATTTGCCTTGTTGCCATTACATTCAGTGATTCATATCACCGACAGTAGTCCCATCACCATCTTTCACGCCTCGTTTGCAGAGTTCATCGTCAATCCGAAACGTTGCTATAGACACAGCATTGATACGTCAGACACCCACCACAAACTGGCCGTTAAGTGTCTCCAGAGGTTGAATACATCTCTCCGACGTAACATCTGCGATTTACCTGATCGTGGTATAGTAGGACTAGCCCATGAAATCCCTGATCCTAGCGTTATCCCTGAGACTCTCAGATACTCATGCTTGTACTGGGCTTCCCATCTTGTAGAGGCTCTTGCATCCCCATCTGCAGATATTCTACCGATGCTCAGAGAACTTGGGACATTCGTCAATATACACTTATTCCACTGGCTTGAGTTCCTGAGTACCCTTGGAAAGCTTGGATCTGGGCTGAGGTCTCTTAGCATGGCAAAAGAAGCCAACTCGGTTAGTAATCAACACGGTAGAGGAGTTTAGCTCATCATTTTCTCAGAAATACTCCAGGAATGATTCCCTCCACCGGTTGCTAGAGGATGCTCGTCGCTACCTGCAGATGGCGTTTGAGCCGATGGAAGACCACTGCCTGAACACCTATGGCTCAGCGCTCGCATGGATCCCTAACCAAGCACTGATAAGACATCACTATCCGACATTGTTTGGTAACTTACCTAGAGTTGTGGTGGGCATGGCCGAGTCATGGGGATCATTCAAGCATGTTATGACACACCCTTCATCATATGTATCCTCCGTTGCAATCTCGCCTGACGGGACACGTGTTGTGACTGGGTGTGAGGACTCTGCAGTTCGCATCTGGAATGCTACTACGGGGGAGATTGAGCGCATACTGGTGTCAGATCAAAATGTAGGGTCGTCCGTTGCCTTCTCACCTGATGGGACACAAATCATATCTGGCTCATGGGACGGCTTGATTCAAATTTGGAATTTGAGAACAGGGGAGGTGGGGCATAATCTCCAGGGTCATTCAAACAGGGTCAGGATGGTTGCCTTCTCACCTGATGGAAAAAGTGTTGTCTCTTGCTCTGATGCCACCACTGCTCGGGTATGGGATACCACCACCGGGGAGCCAAAGCGCCTACAAGAACTTGATTCGAAGGTGCGGTGCGTTGCGTTCTCACCCGATGGAGAACATGTTGTATCTGGGTTGTATAACACTACTGTTTGCATTTGGGATGCCACATTGGGGACTGTAGAGCATGTACTCGAGGGACATTCAGACCTGGTGACCTCAGTTGCCTTTTCAGGTGATGGGATGCGTATAGTGTCTGGTTCCTATGACGACTCTGTCCGTATTTGGAATACGGATAGCTGGAAATTAGAGCGCACACTAGATGGTCATTCGTATTGGGTTTCCTCTGTTGCATTCTCTCCCGACGATACACGCGTGGTGTCTGGATCGCGGGATCATTCGGTCCGTATTTGGCACGTAGCTTCGGGGGAGACAGAGCGTGTGCTCAAGGGACATACGAGTGGTGTGTTGTCTGTCGCATTCTCTCCTGACGGGAAATACGTGGCATCTGCGGGGTTTGACAACTCAGTCCGGAGATGGAAGTAGAGTAACTGATGTCCTCCGTGGGCACTTTCATTTCTTTTCCCCTGGGGATCTGCAGATCTTGATCTCACACAGTAATGAGTGGATTCTCACTGACTCACCACTGAAATCTTGCTGGATTCCCCCTGAACTCCGTGATTTCCGTACACATGCCCTCTCCACATCTAAAGTGTGCTTTGGATATGTTTCAGGTTGCATTATAATAGTTGATCTCATGCCTATGAAATCAGTAGCATAACTAGGGATTGGGTCATAGAGGTTTACTGAAGATTTACAACTATACCAGTGTCTTCTTTTTTGATTACAGCCTCATAGTCTTGCAATGCTAGCAATTGAGCAATTTACAATATGGTAGTGGTTATCACACCCAGAGGGATGTTCCTCATATGAAGATTTCTGCTATCTTGCTCTTTGCTGCCATATTTCCCAATCTTGTCACTGAACAGGTGGTATTCTTAACTCTGGCAGGCCTAATGGAGGTATCTAGCTACCATTTCTCATGGATGTCTTTCTTTGTATTACTCAACTCTCATGATGTCTGCTGCTATGTTGCAAGTGACAGCCAAGATGGTCACAGGATGGGTTTCTGTGATTATGTTGTCTTAATATTTATCATTTCAAATTTATCAGGAAATCAGTATTTCTGTAGCAATCCTTCAGGATTCCAAGAAAATGTAGGCCTATTCTATTGATGGTCAGGTTCAGCTTTATGTAACTATTATCAATATCCAAACTTTGGTGAGAACATCAATGTTTCACTGTAAAATAGAACTTGGAGAAACTCTACAAAAGTTTCAAATGGAGCTATAACTTGGTGTAAGATTGGCCACATTCATTCTTTACTACATCACATGATCAAAGCATGAAAATGGGTGAAAATTGAGAAAAAATCTAATAACTACACTATGGTAGACTTCCTTGATACAGATTTCAGCCAAGCTTTATTTTAGCTCAAATTTGTGTAGATTAAATTTTGATAAAAGTATATTACAGCTAAGAAGTTTCTAAAGAATATTCCTTGCTCTATAATATGGGGAAAAAAAAACTCTTGTTGCAGTACAATGAATTGATTTATGGAACAGGTCAAAATGTCACAGGTATAAGTCCTTGATACAGGTGTGACACCTAATTCTCTGCATGCAGAAATTGTGGCTGCTCGTGATTAGTCATCCATATCTTCATCACATTCTTCTTCATTTTTCTCATTTTCAACATCATCCTCATTCAACATTAGAGGGAACTTTGGTTTAAAACCATCATGTTTCTTTTTTAATGGAGTTTACACATTGTTAATGATGAGAAGAGATAGGAATGCAGTCATGTATTATTAGCATGTCACACTTGGGTTGCCTAATATGTTTGCAGTGAGATTAAGGTCAATGTTATTGTCAGGCACCAAGAATGCCAACAATGCATGGGCCAAGTGATATTACAATAGTACCAATAAGATGATGCTAGCAGGAAGTGGCCAAGTCCTGCAGGCCAGTTGGAGTGGCTTGGCTTCAACATACTTATGCATTGCACCCTACTTTCAATGCATGCCACTGATTTGGGACAGAAGAGATACCTGGGAGAGTGCTGAGAGTGTTGGCCTGAGTAAAGGACTTTAGACAGAGAAGGGAGGGCAGGAAGGTGTAAACCTAGTTGATACTCAGACTGAGGAATTGTTATGACTCAGTAAGGCCGAGGGGTCAGTCAAGTCCTGCAGACTATTTGGGGTGACTAGGCTTCAACGTGCTTGTGCATTTCACCCTGCTGTTCCATGCATGCCACTGATTTGGATAGAAGAGAGGCCCATGAAGATGCCATAGGTGTTAGCTTGAGCAAAGGACCTTTGACAGGAGGAGGGTGGACAAGGGGATGCAAACCAAGTTGATATTCAGAATGAGGAACTATCTACATACATCTGCTATTTATATAGGTTAAGAAGCAACAGGGTGGCATAAGGAATGGAGAACAATAAGGTATGAAAAACCATGTGGAGGCATTGTCCACAGTGATCAAGAATAGAATAAGGAATGTAGGCACAAATAGAATAATAAAATATGGCTGAGAATAAAATAATAATGAAGGAGTGGGTGAGAATAGAACAATAGACGATGGCCAAAGATAAAACAATAGGGCCACAACTGAATTAATAAATGAATAGCAAATGTTCTGAAGGAGAACAGGTAAGGAAATAGACAGGGAATGAGAGAATAGTAAGCAGTGGAGGGGATAGGGTGAGAGAAGTGGTCTAGACAATGTACCAGATGTACCGAGCTAAGACCACATGATAGTGAGGGATGATATGGGTAAAGATAGGTCGGTCAGTATTACCAAGTGAACCGGAGCTCGGTATCGTGGACTTGACAGGAACTATATACATGCATTCGCTACTTATATGGGTTAAGAAGTGGAATGTGGAATAAGGGTGGCATAAGACATGGAGAAAAGAATAAGGTATGGAGACTATGTGGAAGCATTGTCCATGGTGATCTAGAATAGAACAATAAGATGTAGACGAGAATAGAACAATGAGTTATGACTAAAAATAAATGAGTAGGAGTGTGAGTGGAAAAATAGAACAATAGAAAGTGGCTGAATATAAAACAATAGGGCCACGACCAAATAATAAGTGAATAGTAGATGTCCCAAGGGGAAACAGGTAAAGGGAAGTAGGGAATGGCATGGGTTGGGCCAACCTCCACGGGTCACCGGGTCGGGTGTCCTTGGATACAGGTGTGGGTCAAGCCGAGAGCACCTGCAACCCAGCCCAACCTGTGGTATTACGTGTGTGCATATGACATGCATGTGCCACACATGCACATGACATGCCCGTGCTGCATGTACACACAGAAGACACGGACGACACACACATGCCATATGTGCTGTATGTGTCATATATGCCATATGTGCTGTATGCACCATATGCACCATATGCGCTGTATGAGTCATATGTGCCGTATATGCCGTACATGTTGTATGTGCCATATGCATCAAATGCATCATATGTGCCATATGTGCCGTACATGTTGTACATGTTGTACATGCCATACACGTCATACACGTCATATGTGCCATATGCATTGTATGCGCCATACATGTCATACGCATTGTACGTGCCATACATGCCATACATGCTGTATGTGTTGTATGTGTCGTATGCACCATATGCATTGTATGCACCATATGCACCATACAACACGGGGTCATACACATTGTATGCACCATATGCATCGTACGTGCCGTACGCATCATACACGTTGTATGCATCATATACACTGTACACGCTGTATGTGTGCAAGTGCAGTGTGCACCCAATACCTGTTGACCTATGGGACAAAACACATGGGTAAAGGGAAGGATGGGGAATGAAAGAATAATAAAGAATAAAAGGGATGGGATGAGGAAAGTGAACCAAATGATGAACCAAATGTACTGAGCCAAGAGCACATACTAGTGAGGAATGACTTGTCACTGGTGTGTGGGATTAAACGGTAAGGGTCATTCAGTCAGTACTACCAAGTGAACCAGAGCTCGGTATCATAGGCTTGACAGAACTTGGTACTAGTATAATAGCACCTCAAACACAATGCAGACATGTGTTAAATCCGCGTGTTGGCACTTAGCTAGAGACTTCTGGAAGGATTTTTGGAGGGTTCCAAATGGTTTATGAAGGGGGTGTTTGTATTCCAGGGGCGGAGTGACTAAGGGTCGGACTCGGGATTGGAATTGGAGCAGGACAGAAGTCAGGAATGCCCGGGGTCTTGGGACTGTTCATGGTATAGGGTGGTACAAGTGGTTCGAAGTCACAGGGACTTGGCTTTAACTTATGTGTTGTGCCCTCCTCGATTATCTGTCCCTAATTTTGGAGAGTCGGAAAGTTTACCAGAACTTAATTGGAAACTATGACACAGAATTAAGTTGATATTTGTACTGGCAAATAGTCCAGTCGACTGGTGACTTATATACATGTATCTAGTGTTTGTACTATCTTTTACCAAGTAAAGACAAGGGGGGGAAGAGAGTACAAGGGGCAATATGAAATGAAGAACAAGGAGTGAGGTACGCGGTGATCCTGCGCGTTGTTTATCAAAGGAGCGGAACCTTGACTTCGGAATCTTCGGAGGTTTGGAAACACGGAACCTCGGGATGATGTATCGGAGATCCGGAAATCGGTTATTCAGTCTTGAGTGATTGGAAAGGTCCTGGAAACAGTGTGGGTGGTTGTGGTGTTTAATGTGGGTTTATTTGGCAGCATGGGCCATAACAACATGACTTGGCTTGGTCTAATAAGCCAAGTTGACTTAAAGATCCTTAAATATCATTTACTCTGCAAGGGGTAATAGGGAAGCCCAATTATCTTGTTGATAGTTGCAATAGATGCAAAGGTCTAACACCACATGATTGTATTACTATTTATAGTATACATTCATTCACCTTGCTTTTATGTTTCTGTTTATATTTCTGCTCCACTTTCTATTTATAGTATAATCTGTTTACTTTGCTTTTCCATTTCTATTTATATCTTCACTCCACTTTCCTAATCTGATTTCAATATCACAATTACTCTTTTCTATTGTTGGGTCATTTGTCACATTCCATTTATGGTAACTCCATTGCACATCAGAAATGCTTTTGAATACTCACTCTCTATTTCATTTCAATCCTTGCATTTCTCATCTATTATAGGAATCCATTTCCATTTGACATGGACTCTTCATAGATAAAGAAATTAGTATAAAACCTGTGTGTTTGTTAGTCTGTACTTTAGTCAGAATATCAACTAAGATTTCAACTAAGCTTCCTTCACTCACTTCCATCTTCATGTCCATTCTCACTATTATGTTCAGTTGGTACAAAATTAGGGTCCAGTGTGGTCTAGTAGGCACAATATATAAGTTGAAGCCAAACCCTATTCAGAACCTTGCCATTGCCTCACCTTTGGGAGATATTACATTTGGATTATGACTACATCATTTCTATTCCTAAAAGCAGGTGCATGTCACATGCATGTACACGTAGCAGGTGCATGTCATATGCATGTACATGCAGCAGGTGTATGTCATACACATGTGACTTTTTTAAGATGAACATAGTTGACACCATGGGTTAGACCTAGATTGTGGGTGCTCTCAGCTTGACCCACACTTAAACCCAAGGACACCCAAACCCATGACCTGTGCAGGTTTGTATAACCCATGCCCTTCCCCGCATCCATGTAGGAATGGCACAAGTCACCCACAGGTCAAACTTTGGTGACCTGCACTCAAATCCATGGGAACCCAAACTGTCAAGTATATATATTGGGTATCAACAATTCGGTGGTGCCAACCAGACACTCAGTCTATTTCCATGTGCAAGTGACCAAACTGCATACAAGTCACTTGGTACATTGGTCTCAGCTTGGCACATTCACCATCCACATTCCCTATTTCTATCCATCATCCACTCATCCTTCACTCATTATTCATTAATCCTACACCGTCTATCCTTTATTCTCTTCCCATCCCACCTCAGGACATTTCTGGATTTTTTTATCCTCGGCCATGACCCTATTGTCTTATATTCAGTCACCCCCTATTATTCTATTCTTAACCACTTTTCTATTACCTTGTTTTCATTGTTCTATTCTCATCCACATCCCTTGTTCTATTCTTGATCATTGTGGACAATATGTCCACATGATTCTTTATACCTTATTGTTCTCCATTCCTTGTGCCACCCTGGTCCACATCTTGCTTCTTAACCTATATAAAAGTAGCAAATGTATGTAGATGGTTCTTCATTTGGGAAATCAACTAGGTTTACACCTTCTTGTCCTCCCTTCTCCTGTCTAAAGTCCTTTACTTGGGCTGACACTCTCAGCACTCTCCCAGGTATCCCTTCTGTCCCAAATCAGTGGCACGCACAGAAAGTAGGGTGCAACACACAAGTATATTGAAGCCAAGCCACTACAACTGGCCTGCAGGACTTGGCCACTTCCTGCCAGCATTGTGAAGTTGGCACTATGATAATAGTGCTTGGCCCATACATCGTTGGCAATACCGGTGCCTGACACAAACCCATCAACTGAATTTTTTGTATTGTGTCAGTTACTTTAGCCTTTGCTTGAGGAATATGCCCTGACCATATGGGATTGGCAGTGAGAGTGAGAGAGAGAGAGAGAGAGAGATCACTATTTAAAGGGTACTATTAAAGACAGCCTGCATAGGTTGTTGATGTTGATCACAGTTGTGGTCAGAATTCTTGGTTTACTCACCATTGGTACACAGAGGGTGGGTACATATGGCCCATTGCTCACTCTTCCATTGTTTCTACCCATACATCAAGTCCTTGGTTAGCTATAGATGGCAGTGAGGGATTGATGCACTCAATGGTCACCTGCAATGTTGGACATAGCATAATTCACAGCAAGCCTCTGCAACCCACTGCAAATGACTTGCAATATGTGAGACTGTCTGTAGAAGGGCAGAGGTGATATAGCTGTCTCTGTCCAAACATGTGTCTGTGGTGGGACAGAGACAATGTTGGGGTCAAAGTCAAAATACAATTTTCATTGCATGTGTCATAAGGTGGGTGGTGGGCAGTATTACCCATGGTCATGCACACAGAGTAAGTAGAGAGCGAGTACTGGTTGTCATCTAAGTCAAACCCATACTGATATGCTCAATTTTTCTGACTGCAAGTGTACAGTTGTGTGTTAGGACCTTAGTCAAAGTAAGTGTCACAGATAGGGAATGGCATGGGTCACCCACGGGTCAAATGTGGGTGACCTGCACCCGACCCATGGGAAACCTGAACCCGTCAACCCATGGGTTTTTTCCCACGGGTCGACGGGTCTCGGGTGCGCGCCGCACCCGCACACAATACGTCGCGTACGTGGCGGCACATACGTCATGTTCGTCACAGCATGTACATTGCATTCATCACAGCATGTATGTCACCTTTGTCACAGCTCGTATGTCATGTTCATCACAGCGCATACATCGCGTTCATCATGGCATGTGGACATACGTCGTGTACGTCGCGTTTGTCATGGCATGTGCACATACATTGCATATGTTGCGTATGTGGCGGCGTGTGCATGTAACATGCGTTGCGTACGTTGCAGCACGTGCACGTACGTCGTGTACGTCGTGTTTGTGGTGTCGCGTGTGTGTACAGCAGTTTCATCGTGTCGGCGCATTGCACCTGTGTCGACGCATTGCATTTGTGTTAGCGCATTGCATTTGTGTTGGCGTGTTGCATTCGTGTTGGCACGTCGCATTTGTGTCGGCACGTTGCATTTGTGTCGGCGCGTTGCATTCGTGTTAGTGCGTGCACATATGCGTTCGTCGTGTTCGTGTCAGAGTTGATGCCCCGGGTTAGGCCCGGGTCACGGGTGCTCACGGCTTGACCCGCACCCACACCCAAGGACACCCGACCCGGTGACCCATACGGGTTGGCCTGACCCATGCATTTCCCTAGTCACAGAGAAGGCTAGAGTACTTGAAGATAGGATCTCTCAAGAGAACCCCAGAAAACAGGTCTTGATGCAATGCCTACCCAGTGTGGACCAAACCTACCAACCAATTTTGGTTCAGTATATGCCCAACTTCTATAACCAAACTGCATATACAACAGGCACTATGGTTGGCAGCCACTACCAGTGGGCATTATTCACAGCTATCACCCATATCATCAGCAACCATTGGCACCCCTGGCACCCTGGTTCCATATCCAAAGGTCATGGAGCACTATGCCCAAGATGAATGGAGTACCATTGCTACAGTACCTATATAGCCCTAGTTGGGGGGCAAAGGGGTCCCTTAGAATTTTCTCTTTAGATACCCCTTCTCCAGGTATGCTAGCAATATGTGCATAGACCCTGTAGTGTCTTCCTATGCCAATATTCTCATTGCAAATGATGGGATTCCAATGCTGGCTAACTTTTGTGTCTCACAAATCATGATGGACAGCTATACTCAGGTAACTGGGCACCCTACAACCCACATCCCAAATCCCTACCTCCCTTTGGTGTTTAGTGGTAGAGCTTTTTGACTGAGGAATCATCAATGACATCAATGAGCAATGTGTGTGCATTTATGGTAATCAAGGTGGATCTCAAACATTCTTGCATTCTCATACATGCTCATATATTGTGTAGATAATGATATCCTGACCACCCTTCACCAAAATGAACAATAGGAAAGTTTTAGAAGCATGTGGTAGTGGACTGTAATGTGCCACCGTGGCCCTCCAGCTGGAAGTCCACTCAAAAGATTATAACACTGCTCAGCTTGTGCTGGAAATTTGAGCCATGGAGCCATCTATCAAATTTTTTTTCATAAGAGATATACTTTCCCAATTTTGCAGTTGAATAATCTAATTATTAATGATGTACATATACCACTGACACATACAGTAAGGCAAGAACCAACAAAACAAAACAATGAAACCCCATCCCTCCAAAATAAATATGACACACACCTGACACCTGCCCACTGATTGGAAAAAAACCCATGGGTCAATGGGTTTGGGTGCAGGTCACCAAAACTTGACCTGTGGGCGACCTGTGCCATTCCCTAGATGGATGCAACCCAGATGTGATGGATTTGATTCAGAATTAGAAAGGGGTGCCCTTTTACAACTTCCCTCTTAACAGAATAGCTGAACTCATGAACATGGTCAATCAGAGTTTGAATTTAATGTTTTCATCACCAATCAATGATGTGAGGATTGTTTGAGGAGAATTAATCTCCTAAATACTTCTTCCACCACCACCATCACCCACCAACCACCTATCATACCAATGGGTTGCAAATCCGATGAAGAAGCCGAGCAGAGTTGAAAACTGCATTATACCCAAGGCTGGCACAGCTTGCATGCAGCACAAGCTGCACAAGTGAAGTGCAGCCTTGAACTAGGAGTGACAGATGCTGCCGGTGGAGGATGGTGTTCAGTACTTTGGGCACATGGCCTGAGCCGAGTCATTGATGTCCAAGCACACACGAAGGATGGCTGGATTCAGCGATGGAGGGTCCAGACTGAGGCTTGATACTGGCATTTCACAGAATGCAGATTGGGTAACAGGTTCAGATTGGGTCGGATGGAATGCGACTGAGGGTCAGGGCGATTCGGAGGGAATGGAAGCCCATTAATGGGAGGTATTTTGAAGAGTCAGCACCTGAAGAAAGGAAATGGTAAGGAATCAGGATTCCAACTACAAATGTGCCGAGTTTGTTTTTCTCTCAAGTGTATGCATGCAATTTCTTATGTTCAATTATAGGACGAGATGAGTATATCTGGCCAAGATTGCATTTATTCTAACATACCATCTTTTCATGTGCCACTTTCGTTCTAGTCAGTAGTACTTCCTTAATGATACCTCACTGCCTCATACAGTACATCGTGCCGCTGTTAGTTCCGATGAGGACAAAGAATACTCAAATGGAGATGGAGATGAAAATATCACGACTCTGTACACCCCATGATCCTGACTCTAAGTCTCACCGCTCTGTCTTTTATTCTGGTTCAAGCCAATAGAGTACATATTGGGCCATTCTGACTAGCCACCAAGAGGTCCACCCACGTCTCTTCTTCAGCCTGGGATTTACCCAACCGTTTTCGGATTTATCTAGATAGAACCATAGGGAGGGACGGAGTATATCCAAAGACCGGATACGTTGAGGGTAATTTTCCGGGAGAAATGACTGGGTAAAGTTAGAGGAAATTTTTATTTGTCGGATTGCCCTCTCGTAAGCTCATTAGTTTGTTGATAATACAAGTATTGATACATACCATACCTTACATCATGATTTTGAACATTCAAAGGGTTGCCATATAATTCAACGGATCGTGCGGATACGGCTCCCATGTGGAAATACCAGTACATTGCATTTCTGTCGGACAAGAACGGTACGAAGAGTCAAAGAATGTGATATTGTGTGAGTGGTCTTTCGCGAGCCCACGTCCGAGCTTATGTCAGATTAGCTAGCTCCGTAAATTCTCAATACTGCAGCCTCCTAACTGGTGCTGCAAATCAGGTACGGAATTATGCGATTTGTAAATAATCGTATTTCTGGACACCATCTCAGGGTAGCTTCCTGTGTCACAGGGTTACCGGCGAGATTCTCACACCTCTTCAAGTGGGATAGGATACTCAGGTGCCGAATCGCTCCATTTATACAGGGCCATATTTTCGCGGCACCAGCGGACGATAGCTTCCTCCGTCATGGGTTGGTCAGCTCTCTCCGCACACTTCTTGAGGTGCGTTTGGAAATTCCCTGGCCGCACGTACCACTTTCCTTTCTTGGAGAAATTGTCGTACGGGCAATATACTCTGTACTCTTTTGTGATCCCCACCTGGCATGGCGTCGTGATAATAGTGGCCTTAGCCATATTCAATTTTTTGGCCTCAATCACTTGAAGCTCTTTCATACCGTGGACCGTGAACCAGTGTCGGATCGCATGGCATTGCTGCCCAACTTCACTTGACACGTGCGGCGTTTGGAGGTGTAGTTGCATCTCCAGGTTTTCGACACGTGCAGCTTAGTAGTCTTCGGAATGAGGGTGGGTCCCATAAAATGCGGAGGGTTTGCAGGCACTGGCTGTGACTCGAGCTGCACGTCGACCGAGTAGCCTTGGGCAGATAGGACGTATCTGGTGCTACCCATTTGCACGAGAGTGTTTGTTCCCACGAGTGACCTTGATGTCTCATGGCATTTGTTGTCACCGTGGTGACTATGAGATACTCTCAGTCGTACATGGGGTGTGAACCACATGATCTGTCCGAGCCCATTGTTCAAATGTTCTGTTTTCATGGCTAGGAAAATGCTTACTGGCTCGGAACCCCATCCACGCATACAGTTGATCCGGAGATCCCATTCAGCTGCCACGTATATAGTTGTTCCGTGGAGGGATCGTGATAATGATTCCTGGTAAGTGAATAAGTCATAACAACTGCCACTACCCAATATGATGGCTTACCCAGGGATGTGACCGAAGCCCAAAAATGTATCCTCAGGGAAGGGAGGAATACTCGTTGTCGGCTGTCCAGGATTTTGCCAATCGTCTTTAGACAGATTGGTGATCTTGTTGACATGGCTAGCTGAGTCGAAACTGTTCACGTA
>QLPG01003068.1:7108-19238 GCA_003314385.1 Gomphus sp. MG54
TGGGTGAGCCCAATCCTGCTGGACCCAATCTGGATTTGGAGGATCCTACGTGGTTTGATGCATAAGGAGTGAAAAATGTTTGTTCATGGCTCAGCCTGTAGTCTTGTTCTGGAGTCATGAGTGTTGTAAAGTCATTATCTATGAAATGGTTGGGGGGTCATGTTGGTCAAGGTTTCCTGAATGGAAACTTTCAGAGGGTCAGATTGAGCACTGAGTCGAAATCAATGCCAGATTCTCGGGGGGTCATAGTTGTTTCTAAGAAACAGGTCAAATTCTGCGGTATAAGTTTTCTGTCTTTTCCGAGTTTTGGACAAAGGGTCCATGGTAACCCTGCTCCCACTGGATGGGGTCACAGGTTGGCCTGGGTTGGCCATCATATTGCCCATATTAGGGGCCAAATACGTGTTCATGGGGGTCTCGGGGTCGTGACGATCAGGAGTGTGAGTACGAATATACTGTTAAAACCGCATGTCGGGAGCTTAGCTAGGTGCCTCTAAGGTTATTTCCAATGATTCCGAGAGGTTTCCAGAAGTCCTTGTTTCCCGAATGTTTGGAAACCGGAGGTCGGTCTGGATGGAAAGTGTGAGGGAGACTAAGTCGATATTCGTACTAGCGAACAGTCTAGTTGACTGGGAGACTATATACATGCGACTATCCTTGTATTATCTTTGCCGGTCATAAAACAAGGGAAAAGGGAGTACAAGGGGTCAATATAAAAGAGAGAACAAGGGAGTGAGGTACACGATGGTCCTGCGCGTCGGTTATCAAAGTATTGAGTCTTTGGTTGGAGACGGACTTGGGGATGGTGTCTCGGTCATGACAGAAACGGGAGCGAGAACGCAGATTCTTGGTTGGACTTGTCGGGAACGGGGATTATGGAAAATAATCCTTCGTCCTTTTGGTCGGAAAGGTCTCAGAGCAGAGGCGGGTGGTTGTGGGGGTTAGTGTGGGTTGGGAAGCATGGGCTATAACACCGATCCCGATCCCGACCCTTAGTCCCCCGCCCTCGGAATACAAATCCCCCCTTCGGAAACCATTTGGAACCCTCCGAAAACCCTTCTGGAAGTCTCTAGCTAAGTGCCGACATGCAGATTTAACACATTGTGGAATATTACAATAGGAAATACGCAGTGATTGAGACAATGATAAATAGAAGAATGAGAAAAATAAAATAATGAAGAAAAAACAAGTGTATCCTATGTGGAGGACTGTCAAGTACACATACCAAGGATCTGGTAACTCGGTGGTACCGACTAAAATACTCCGTTAGTAACCAAGTACGAGTCACTTGATGAGTTGTTCTTGGCTCGATGCACATATCGGTCACATTCCTCATTCCCATCCCATGCCTACTCCTCACCCCTCGGTCCGCCTCACCTTGGGACTTCCTGCCCTTGTGTTATCCTCGGTTACAGCCCTTGTTTTATAATTGGGCATTTCCTATTGTCCTATCCTTGGTCACATTCTTATTATCCTATCCTTCATTGTTCTATGCCTGCGTACATTCCTTCATTCTAATTTTACTTGTTGTGGACAATAACCACATGCTCTGCATACCTTGTTGTCCCACACTCCTTATTCCACATGTCACTTCTTAACCTATATAAGTAGGACATGCATGTACATATTTCCTCATTCTGGGTATTGACTAGGCTTAGGCCCTTCTACCTTCTTCTCCTCTGTTAAGTCCTCGACTCAGGCCGGCATCATCAGCATCCCCCCGAGTATCTGTCTGTTGCAAATCCAGCGGCATGCACGGCAAGTAGGGCGCAACACACGAGCATGTTGAAGCCAATGCCACTACTCTTGGCCTGCAGGACTTGGCCATAGTCTGCCCGACCTTTTGCCAACACCCCTCGGCAGTACCGAAGTCTGTCAGTAACCGAAGCTTGACAAGGACACGTCATTGGTAATGCCAGAAATGTCTGATTCCCACAATAATTGGGTCATGTGATCACAAATAGTTCAACATTGAACAAATAGACCATAACAATATTCTTCAACAAACCATGAAATCCCTCTCTCCTGTTCAAGTTGATTATATTCTTTCTCAGCTTGATGCTGGCCATTCCACCTCCCATATTCAACCTTCTACTAGTGTAGGCCATGCCACCATTGTTAAGATTATACACAGTCAGCACCTATCTACTCCACTTTGGTCTGAAACCCTTTTTATTATTCATTGTTGGTTGACAATCTTTTTACCATTTCTCTTTCCCTATATTTCTATTTTCCTTTGCGCTACCTGGTGGTTTCCAGGGGCAATCCATGTGTTCTGCATTTCACCGAGGTGTGGAGCCTAATTCTTCCGAACATATATAGCTACAGTTTTCTCCGCGTATCACTTCAGTGTTTCCTTGAAGAACACTGAAGTGAGTAACTCTAGTTATCTACCCATTCCTTTCACAAACTCATCACCTAATAGTCTTATACTATCTAGGTAGTTATTCATCAATAGAATTGAGTGTTTCCTTGAAGAACACTGAATCTTATACTATCTAGTCTTAACAGGTTATGGGCCCTGGGCCAAACTAAAGCAGAACAGACATACATTCAAGCAACTACCGAAGTTCTTTTAAAACAACAGCCATGGCAGATGGTTTTAAAGTCCTCAGATATGACGAATCTGAGCGGTTAGATGAGAATGGGTCAAACTGGAATTTCTGGAAGACTCGAATGGTACCATACCTGAAGGGAGCTAGAATGTGGGGATATGTATCCGGCACAAAGACTAAACCTCCTGCAACCGACGTCGATGACTTGGCAAAATGGGAAGAGTCAGATGCCCAAGCCTTGTCTACAATTCTAATGAATATCGCACCAAACGTACAAGCTGGCTTGGATTGCACTTCAGCAGAGACAGCATGGAATGGACTGTTAAGCAGATATGCCCAAGCGGACCCTATCGCACAAAACCTTGCCCATACTCGACTACTCTCAAAGAGATTCATTGAAGGAGGCACAGAGACCGTGCCAGTACACCTAGCTGAATTACAAAAGCTCAGAGAAAACTGTGGAGGATTGGGATTGAGCATACCAGACTCTCAGTTCGCAGGGATAATCACATTATCTATGCCATCACCATCTTGGGATCCGGTAATAGGAACCCTCGGAGGCATATTGGACCCAAAGATTGTTATCTCCCAAATCTTCACAGAATGGAGCAGAAGACAAGGACTCACCACTGACAAAAAGAACAATAATGTCGTATTCCAATATGGAGCAAGATCGTCCCTCAAGTGCGAAAACTGTGATAAAACCGGTCATATAAAGTCTAAATGCTGGGCTAAAGGTGGAGGACAGGAGGGTCAATACCCAGAGGGATACAAGGGAAGAAAAGACCCAAGGATCACAAATACCATCAAGGCAGTCACAGATACCCAGATCATATGGGTGTATGGATCCAAGAACCTAACCGATGTATGGTATGCCGACTCAGCCACCACAGTTCATGTGAGCCCAGATCAGAAAGATTTCGCCACTTACCACAAATTTGAGAAAAGAAGAGTCATCAAAGCATTTGGAAATAATGAAGTGGAGGCTATAGGAGAAGGCGACATCATTGCAGATATACATCATGGTGCCAAGACTACCAGAATACGACTTACCCAAGTAATGCATGTTCCAAATGCCGATGGCAAGATCCTGTCTCTCAAAGTCCTAGATCAAAGAGGGTTTGAGAGTCAAATCATGGGAGGGCGTATTAGGATTATGAAGGACAATATAACCTATGGAGAGGCAGCATTGGGAGGTGAACTTTATGAACTAAGGTTAAACATCATCACCTCCAAAGAAAACATCATGACCGCTGTCAAGAGAGATGAATCCAGCGCCGATTTGTCTACCTGGCACAGGCGATTGGGACACATAGGAGAAACCATGCTAAGAAGGATGGTTAACTCAGAAGTGGTGAAGGGAATGACGGTTACTAACACAACTCTAAATGGGATTTGCGAGGATTGTATCATTGGGAAAATGGATGAAAAGCCGTTTAGCAACAGGCAGGAATGAGATGCACGACTATTTGGAACCCTGCATGCGGACTTGATCGGACCTATGAACCCCGAAGCAAGATGGACCCATGCAAGATTTTCCCTTATGGTCAATGACGACTGTTCAGGATTTGCATTTGCATTCCACTTACGACACAAAGGAGAAGCTGTCAAAGCTTTAATTGACTTAGACAAGGCAATTGAAAACAAGTTCCAGAGTAGGGTACATACCTTGCGATCAGACAACGGCGGCAAATTCCTAAACAACGAGTTTCAGAAGTATTGCCAAGACCGGGGGATTACTATCGTAACATCAGTTGCATACAATCCAGAATCAAATGGAAGAGCAGAGAGATGAAACCGAGTAATCACAGAAGGAGCAAGGACAATGCTAAAAGACTCAGACTTGGGAAAAGATCTCTGGAGCGAGGCAATATCAACTCACATCTACATCCGAAACTGATGTCCTACAAGCATACTGCCCAACTTCATGACACCATATGAGAAAGTGTTTGGTCATGCGCCTGCAATAGAACATTTCAGGGTTTTTGGCTCTAAATGTTTTATGAAGATACCGGATGAAACACATACCAAGTTGGATGACAAGGCAAAGGAATGCAGGTTGATTGGATACGAAGGGGAGTCCATCTATGTGGTGGTAGACAAAGAATGCAAGAGACACCGGACCAGAAACACCATATTTGTCGAAGGTCAGGGACATCGGAGCACACAGACAGAAGACTCCACTTCCCTGATAGAATTCCCAACTGAGGAAGAAGCAGAAAACAGGAAGGAGTCAGAAGGGGGTGAGGGAGAAGTAAAGAAGAAGCGTACCAGTGCGGAAGTTTGGGGGAGGGAACCAACCAGAAGATCAGAAAGGTTGAAAGAGCAAGAAGAGAGTGTCAAGGTCTTAGTAACGAAAGCCACTGTGAGCAATACCTCAATGGACATCAAGATACCTAGAGGATACCAGGATGCTATCAAATCACCAGAGGGGAAGAGCTGGAGTGATGCCATGGACTACGAGCTGTCCAAACTAGAGGAAATGAATACTTGGTCAGAGGTTGAGCTAAAGGACATACCAGAAAATGCTCAAGTGCTACCGGGTATGTGGGTTCACACCATAAAAAGCCTAGAAACCAGAGAACACAGATTTCGCTCAAGATGGGTGGTACATGGCAACCAACAAAAGACCAACATTTCACTGAGCGATACTTTTGCCCCTGTCTCTCGCATAACATCACTCAGAATATTACACGCCCTCGCCACAATCAAGAACTCACGAATTTTTGCCTGGGATGTTGACTCTGCATATCTACACGGGAAGTTGGACCATGACATTTACATTAAGTTCCCAGATGGGTATGAAAAACCCGGGAAAGTAGGGAGGTTGAACAAGGCGTTATATGGCCTGCCAGAAGCAGTACGAGTATGGAGAGAAGACCTAGAGGAAAAGTTGAGAACGATGGGACTTACCCCACTCTCCAGCGATACTAGTGTATTCATGAAGAAAACCGAAAGGGGGTTGATTGCAATTGACACACATGTGGATGACGCTACAGGGATATGCTCAAGCGAGGGAGAGGAACGAGAATTGAAGGCTGGTATTCAGAAATTCTACAAAATCAAGGAGAAAGATACCAATAAGCCATTCAAAGTACTAGGATTGCTTATAACAAGAGACACAAACCTAGGGATCCTCAAGCTTTCACAATCCGAGTACATTGACTCCTTGTTGCAGAGATTTAACATGGTCGAGTGTAATCCGGTCATCACACCAGTGGACAAGGGCACCCATCTACACGTCAGCGAAGATATCCCATTCGAAAACATTAGAGAATATCAAGCACTTACCGGCTCCTTAACATATGCCACCATGTCCACTTGACCCGACATTGCGTATATTACGCAGTTCCTCTCACAGTCAAACAAAGGCCCTACGCGAAGCGACTGGAACGCGGCAAAGAGGGTATTGCGATACCTTAAAGGGACGAAGGAGTTAGGGATTGTCTACAAACGCGTGCCCGAGTCAGAGATGGACGGCGACGACCAGGCGATTCCATGGGGATATTGCGACGCTAACTACGTAGAAGACGCACGTGACCGCAAGTCAACGAGCGGATACTGCTTCATGCTTGCAAACAGACCCGTCGCATGGAAGTCTAAGAAACAAGCATCGGTGGCCCTTTCAACCACCGAAGCAGAATACTATGCCTTAGGAATGGCTTGCCAAGAAGCCGTATGGGTGAAACAACTCTGTCAAGAGCTTTATATCAATGTTGGGAAACCTACACAAATCTATTCAGACAACACAGGTGCAGTGGCACTTTCAGATAATCCCGTTTATCACAGCAGGTCAAAACACATTGACATACGCTGGCACTATATTTGAGAACTCATACAATGGAAGACTATTCGCACTTCTCATATCCCTGGGACAGAAAATGGTGCCGATTTCCTTACCAAGGCAGTGAGCCGCTTCGAACATGAACGATGCCTCAAACTGCTTGGCATGGAATAGATGGTGCAGACTGAGGGGGAGTGTTAAGATTATACACAGTCAGCACCTATCTACTCCACTTTGGTCTGAAACCCTTTTTATTATTCATTGTTGGTTGACAATCTTTTTACCATTTCTCTTTCCCTATATTCCTATTTTCCTTTGTGCTACCTGGTGGTTTCCAGGGGCAATCCATGTGTTCCGCATTTCACCGAGGTGTGGAGCCTAATTCTTCCGAACATATATAGCTACAGTTTTCTCCGCGTATCACTTCAGTGTTTCCTTGAAGAACACTGAAGTGAGTAACTCTAGTTATCTACCCATTCCTTTCACAAACTCATCACCTAATAGTCTTATACTATCTAGGTAGTTATTCATCAATAGAATTGAGTGTTTCCTTGAAGAACACTGAATCTTATACTATCTAGTCTTAACAACCATCTGCAGACTTTACTCTAAGCACTGCCCAGACCTCCCAAAAGCTGTTGGAGGACACCCATCCAAGCTTTCTCCTGCTAATATTCAACATGCTGTCTACCTTATCAGCTCTCAAAAAGCTCAAAAAGCAGTACAAGTTACCAGGACCCTTCAGGATATTATCAATGCACTTCTCTCCACTCAAACTGTGTGTAGGAAGCTGAAAAAAGCTGGATCAAAGGCTGTGGTGAAGAAGAAACAGCTTATACTCTTCCAGAGACACAGGAAGGAGAGGTTAGATTTTGCTGTTGCTCACCAGCATTGGACTGTAGAGGACTGGAAGAGGGTTGTGTGGTCATATGAGACACAGGTCAATAGGCTAGGGTCAGATGGCAAGAAATGGGCTTGGAAGAAGGCAGGAGAGGGGGTGAGTAATAGGCTGGTTGAGGGAATGTTAAAATTTGGTGGAGGTTCTGTGATGGTTTGGAGCTGTATGATATGGGATAGGCCAGGATATGCTGTCAAGATTGATGGAAGGATGGATGGAGATCTTTATGTCCAGATTTTGGAGGAGGATCTTCAGTCTAGTCTGGAGTACTATGGTAAAACTTCTGCTGACATTATTTTTCAACAGGATAATGATCCAAAGCATACCTGCAAAAAGGCCAAGGAATGGTTTGCAAACAACCATTTTGAGGTTTTTTCATAGCCAGCACAGTCTCCAGATCTTAATCCAATTGAGCATCTGTGGAGCCATCTAAAGGGGAAGTTTGAAGAGTACAATCAACCACAGAGAGGATACAGGAAGTTTGGGACAAGATAGAGCCTTCAGTGTGTCAGGGATTGATTGAGAGTATGCCTAGAAGGGTTTTAGCTGTGCTGAATGCAAAGGGAGGATATATCAGATATCAATTATAATGAGTTTTTGTGTTAGAGTTACAAGTGGTAGAAGCTACTTACAGTGTTAGTAAGCAACTAGTACAGTAGCCTAGCTGAGTTTCAATAAGAAATCAACATGTCTTAGCCTAAGCTTCTATGTGCAAAGGCCAGCTACTATGTGACTAGTAGCCTGGCTGCACTCTATAGTTGCAATAGGTCATGGGCCCCGCAAGCGAAACAACCCCCTCAGCATCTCTTACCAAGGGCTACCAGGTCAGCAAGCTAGCAGCTGACGGTTCTAACTGGAGCATATGGAAGAGGCAGACACTCACCACATTATCAGCACATAAGGGAGTCAAGCGACATCTGGATGGCCTTGCAAGCTCCCACCTGCAACTCCACAATACCCAGATGGGTATACACTCAGCTAGGAAGAAGAAGAAGAACTGGAGGAAATTGAACGCTGACAGGATGAGTATGAACAGAGGGAAAATATCATCAAAGCCCAGATACTCACCAGCATCCCTGAAAGCATTACGCTGGAGATTCAGGACGAGGACAAAGTGTTCATGATGTGGAGCAAGCTATGTGCAAAGCATGAGGATAAGGCCTTGGCAGTTTGCATTGATTTGAGGCGCAGGATATACGCACTAAAATGCAAAGAAGAAGCAAATGTGAGGACTCACATTGAATCCCTGAAGTCAATGCATGAGCAGTTGAATGGTATGGGAGATAAAATTGAGGATCAAGACTTCATTGCTGTGGTCCTTGCATCACTCCCCAAAACCTACCGCCCACTCATAAATGTGCTGTCTTTGCAGAACAGGATGGCCCCAGATATGGTTACCCCCCAAGTAGTTGTTGAGACGATCCTAGATGAGTTCGATCGGTTGCAGATTGAAGAGGACCACTCAAAGGGTAACGAAACGGCTATGATAGCCAAGGGGAAGGGTCAGGGGAAGAAGAAACCTACAGCTTCTTCTGGGAACTCAATAGGATCTGGAAAATCAAATGCTGAATGCTGGACATGTAGGGAAAAGGGGCACCTGAAGTATAACTGTCCTAAGAAGAAAGGAAAGAAGAAAAAGGGTGCAAAAGCCAAGGATGATAATAGCTCAAATACTGCAGTGCAAACTCACGATGATCACGTATTTGTTGCAAGTCCACATGCAGTTGCTACCCCAGATCTTCCTCTCAAGCCTCAGGGGACTAGTACTGAGATATATGACTCAGGAGCCTCAAGGCATATGTCACCAGATCGGCAGAGATTCAGCAACTTCAGGACAATCAAGCCAAAACCGGTAAAGGCTGTAGATAAAGCCACATTTATGGCTACTGGAGTAGGAAATATACAGGTGGACATACCTAATGGAGACTCCACAACAGCTGTCACACTAAAGGATGCTTTATACTGTCCAGACCTTGCATTTTCTCTAGTCTCACTTGCAAGATGTGACGCTGCCGGTTACACTGTACAACTCAAGGACCTGTCAAGTGTCGGGTACTGACGGACTTTGGTACTGCCGAGGGGTGTTGGCGAAAGGGAGGGCGGACTATGGCCAAGTCCTGCAGGCCAAGAGTAGTGGCGTTGGCTTCAACGTACTTGTGTGTTGCACCCTACTTGCCGTGCATGCCACTGTATTTGCAACAGACAGATACTCGGGGGGATGCTGAGGATGCCGGCCCGAGTCGAGGACTTAACAGAAGAGAAGAAGGTAGAAGGGCCTAAGCCTAGTCGATACCCAGAATGAGGAAATATGTACATGCATGTCCTACTTATATAGGTTAAGAAGCGACATGTGGAAATAAGGAATGTGGGACAACAAGGTATGCAGAGCATGTGGTCATTGTCCACAATGAACAAAATTAGAACAAGGAATGCAAAGCGGGGATAGAACAATAAAACACAGGATAATAGAATCGTGACTCAAGATGGAACAATAGGGAGTGGCCAAGTATAAAACAATGGGGTCATGTCTGAGGATGATACAAGGACAGGAAGTCCCGAGATGAAACGGACCGAGGAGTGTGGATGGCAGATGTGCCGAGCTGAGACTGGCACGCCAAGTGTTATGCATGCGACACAGGTACTTGGTCGTGGATATAGGATGATTGCTCAGTTGGCACTGCCGGCGGATGGGTCTCAGTACGTGGACTTGACAGTATCCCCCCCTTAGTAGCTGAACCTCTGAAGCCAAAAATTAATTTTTTAAAGTTTCGGGAACGCCTAAACGTAATGGCGTGGGTTGTTTTGGGAAGGCCCCGGTTCTTCATCAACCGCATCAATCAGCCTGACAAAACACAAAAGATCTCTCCAAAACAGATGAGTGCCGAGGCTGATAATATCATGCAGGGGGCCCAAAGGGAGTCAGGATGCTCCTAGGCATGGTGGGGAAGCGGGCGAGACAGGGTTTGACATTCCCCAAGCCATCGATGGTACGAAGGGGTCAGGTGAGGAGGATGCCTCAGTAGGGGTGGTCGATCCGGCGTCCTATGAAGCAGTTGCTACAGGGAGGCTGATACCAGCAGTCTGGGAGGCCGCTGATTATGTGGAGGATGGTCTGGAGACCAACAATTCAAGGAACAGATCGGCCGGGTGGGCAGAAGACTTCGGGACCTTGGGAGGCCCGATGATTAACAAACGGAGATGGGGTAGCGGTGTGGGGGCAGGGCCCAGTATGGGGCCGAGTATAAGGGGAAGAGGGCCGCAGGTGAGTGGTAGTGCATATTTTTTCTCCTTATTACTAACGGGTCTCTCTTAGTGGAGAGCGGGTCGACCCGGGGCAAGGTCTGCCCAGTAGACCCAGGTGCAGGTGCAGAAGCCACCCAACCGGAGGGTGGGGAGACTGTTGTGGAGGGGGAACCCCCATGGAAGAGGCCAAAGCAGGCCTGTACCCAAAAGTCAAGCAGGACATCTGCCGAAACGGAGATGCTGTTGGCTGGGGGGTCAGGACAAAAATGGATGAAGAAGGTGGATAGCAAGGACAGGACGGATCGGTTGGAGTGGATGGAGAGGGGACATGAGAAGATAGAGAAGAGGATGCGCCGGATGGAGGGCATAGTGTTGCTCCTCCTTGAGAGTGACCTGGGGCTTTTGGGAAACCCTCAACTGGAGGAATTGAGGAATGCATTGCAAGAGGAGGGGAGTAAAGAAGTGCAGGGGAGGGATGAGGAGGAGTTTGTAGAAATAGATTGAAGGAGTAATGAAAATTGTAAAATTATTATTATTTTTTTTTTTGAAGGTAGAAAAGTGAAAGAAATTAAGGGAGAAACACAACAAGTCAGAAATGCCAAGGTGTTTGGCAGATCGGCTGTTTTGTATTGATGGGAGAAGAGGGTGATGGATGGACTGGGGCGGAAGGAGGGATTAGAGGTTGAAGGTGGAATGAGGGGATATTTTTTTGGGATTAAAAGTGGTCATAGGGTCATGAGCGGAGTGTATGGGGGAGTGGCTGGAGAAGGATCGGGGGAGAGGGGGATATGATAGGTGACAGAATGGAACAGAGGGAGTGGAGAACGGGACAGAAGGTGATAGATGGAATGGAGAGTGAAAAATGGAGGTGGTTTTCGGGAGAAAGACGTCTTCGGGAGGGGAGTTTGCGCAGTTTAAAAAGGTTTCTAGCTGGTCGCCATCCCCTCCTTTTAGGTAGACGTCCCACCATCTACTAAAGGTGTCGGCCTCTAGCCAAGAAGAACGGAAAAGGGTTGTATGGGCATATGATGTGCATATATGGAGTGAAAGAACAGAAATGGATGGGGACTGATGGGTGAGACCTTGGCTGAATGTGCCAAATGACAACCTTGACCAAGAGGTCCCTGCCAAAAAACTTGCCAGCCGTTCTGGTATACAAGCATGCACAAGGCAGTTGCATTGACTAGGGCTATTGGTGAAGCTTCCAGCAATGGAACAGGATCCTGGGTGAGGCTTTTTGAACAGTGGCAAATGCTGCCTGGACCTAGGCCATCAGGATGCACCTAAAAATGTTAGTAGCTTGACAGATTATAATACTGCCCAATACCCTGTTAATCAACGGATTATAGTGGGTGAGCGAGTTGTGCCCGAAAATTGCTGACTGACGGATCTAGTACATGACAGACGGATGGGTGGACTGAAGTCGTCTGGATGGAAAATCTAGTAGATGTATCTGTGCTTGTTAGCAAGAAATACTAGATCAAGAAAGGTCATAATCATAAACAAATTTTCAAATGGTCTGTGAGCTGATGCTGAATGATCAAGCATGCCGGACAGATTGCCGAGGGTGGAGCATTGCCTCCCAGTTGGCAGAAAGGGATGGTGTCCAAATCTATACTGATATTGGTTCGAAAATGCTGAGCGTGGATT
>QLPG01003080.1:0-13615 GCA_003314385.1 Gomphus sp. MG54
TACAAAGAAAGTGTGACTAATGTGACACAGCAACACATGCCGGTCGAATTATTCCAACATGTGACACCTAATTCTCCATGCGTGGAATTTGTGGCCCGTTGTGATTAGTCATCTATTTCTTTGTATTACTAGTGTGTTGCATGTCACACTTTGGTAGCCCCAATATCTTTGTGGTCAGATTAAGGTCAATTTAGGTCAAATCCCACTTGGAGTTTTTGTAATTAGCAATAGGAGATGCATAGCTTCCCTAATATGAACACTCTATGACAAAATCTCTCAGAAAAGTTGAGCAATCACTGATTTAAGATTGTATGTTATCAAAATTGAGAAATTTTGGATGAAAATAAATTCCTCCTGAATGCAATTCTTCTCTCTCCCTTGTGTGGGTTGGCTTAAATGTTGCTTATATATAGTAGATTCTTTGTGCAAAACCCTGTATTACTGGAATGAGAATTGACCTTGGAAAATCATTTTGTATCAAGGAGGTATCCTGTATCAAGGAGGTCTACTATACTGTAAGGAGTGATTTTGGCCAAACTTGTTCAGTCCGTGTAGAGGTATGGTTGATAGGGATACTCGGGGTCCTGAAGCTTCCGTCACGCACGCGGCCGCTCGCATCAGTGTTGTGACTTGTGACGGCGATTACCTGAACACAACATGGCAAAAACGCACGAAGACTACGAAGCATTCAAGGCAATGCATTTCGAGAATAAAAGCTTGGGCCTTTACCCTTCTGAAAGGTTCTGGATTATGTATCAACCATGGCTTGCCTCGTGTGGCTACATGCTCCGTCCTCGTTATCGTCCCGGCCGGGTGCCTTCCTGGGAAGGTACGAATAAACCTAGATGGAGGTGTGAGGATGGGATCCCTGCCTGGGTACAGAATAGTTCAAAATCCCAATAGGCCGTTTACATGACTCTCAGGACTCTAAAGTTATTGACGCCACCAGAATGTCAGACGGTCAAGTGGTAATGCTCAAGATGATCTTTCGGTCAATACATCCATTCGAAGTTGAGATAGGGAGGTACCTCTGCAGCAAAGATTTGGCATCAGAGCCTGGCAACCACTGCGTACCCATCCTCGACGTTCTGGTCGTCCCAGACTACAAGGATCTCGATATTATTGTTATGCCACAACTCAGGGAGTACAATTCTCCTTTCATTGAGACTGTTGGAGAGGCTGTGGAGTTTTTTCGACAGATATTTGAGGTTCGTCTCATTCAGGCTTGGATGATTAAGAACCAATAGTTCAATAGGGCCTTCAATTCATGCACAAACATCATGTTGCTCATCGGTACGAAGACTAATATAACATAATCATGTATATGGTTGGTCACTCATATATTGGTCCTCAAGTGATTGTTCTGGACCGAATATCATGATCGACGGAACAAAATTATTTCCCAATGGGTTTCACCCTATGCAGTCCTATTATGATAAAGAATATGATGGGACTGCAAAAAATTTTACACGGACGCAACGACCCCATAAGTATTATCTTGTTGATTTCGGTTTATCTCGTCGATATGATCCTGCAGCAGACCCACCGCTCGAACTTCCCATTCTTGGTGCGGATAGATCAGTTCCCGAATTCCAAGGCGAAGGATATGATCAGGCCAGCAACCCTTTCGCCACGGATGTATTTTATCTGGGGAACGAAATCAAGTCTGAATTTTTAGAGGTGGGTGTATCACGGGAATGTTTCACTGTATGGCTCATAGACCATTCTCAGCGCGCTATCAATTTCAATTTTATGTCTCAACTGGTGGCCGACATGACCCACGACGACCCTACAAAGCGGCCGACAATGAATCAAGTGGTAGAACGATTTGATGCCATCTTGCGCTCACTGAAGTGTTGGAAGCTTCGTGCGCGTGTGATACGACCTAAATTCGAACTCGACCATTGGTTTGATCGGATGATCTCAAACCTTCCTTACTACATTCGTCGCATCAAATTCGTGCTACTCATGACTCCACCGGTGCCTCGTGCCGAAGTGCGATGGATCCGATACTTCCGATAACTGTATGGACACTCTTCGTTTTGTCATATGATGCACTCACATTTATTCCTTTATTATTTTCACGATAGGATCACGCCGCGCATACCAAGTAGTCCTCTTCAATGTTTAGCATTCATTCCACTTACATTGCCAAGGAATTGAGGCCCAAACTCTTAGTCCTAGAGGTCACAACAGTCATTGGTTCTCTTCACTTCTCTCATATCTGATAAGTGGCAATCTGACTTCTGCTTATATCTACTGTATTTACATTTCATCCATTTTTTGATAAACACAATCGACTCTCAGGCACCATATTTGTTTGGAGGTTGGATCGATAAGAATGATTTCAAATAATATCTCAACTAAAACAAACAATGGACAGAAGAGAAGCTGGCGGGGATTGAAAACAAGATAGCGACTATAATCACATCTTTAGGTTGGGTGTAGACCCGGGACAATTCCTATATATGCAGATCGTCACCATTGCTGCCCTGACTCCGAAATTCAATTTTTGACATTTTTTTACTTGATGAAGCCAGGTTGTCTTGTCAGTCTCTCGCAGATTGTTCACTAAGCTCAGACACGCCTCTTCATTGCGTTGCCGAAGAAGATCGATTATTCAAGCTCCGGTCACAGTGTTGACATGATGTTTGGATGTTGTGCCAGGATTGGGAAAGGCTTGCGTGGGAAGTATACAAGGATGGCATGTATTATTGCCAGATCATCAGGGCTTCTACAAGTGTAGCTGCTGTCCTACTGTAATGGACTGTAATCCCACTGTAATCTCTTGACACCAACAGTGTACTGGAGGGTAGAGAGAGCTGGGTACATATAGAGATGTACATATTGCTGGTGCCGACTCATACTCATAGAAGCGAACAGTGGATTGTATTACTGTAACCCTGTTTTTTCTGTGACTGAATTCCTGTACAAACAAACCGCTGCGCTGGGGTGTGATGATAATAGATTCGGCAAACTACAAGCTGCCTCGTGTTCACAACGCCCTCAGCACGTGGTCCTCGGAGTCCGAGATGTTTCCTGCCAAAGCCAGCCGTGTGATCCATTATAACAAGAGTTACTTTCTTCTTCCCGACAAACAGAAGACCCCTTTCCTCCCGGCTTTAGTGCCTTTGAGATGACCGAATTAGCTGCCGCTAAGGCTATGGTCTCTGCTGCTCCACTGCTTGTGTCTGCTGCCAAAGGGATTCAACAGAAACTAAGTCCAAATCTAGGACTGGAAACTGGGGACAAATTCATGGAAGAGGGGAGGAAAACCTTTGAAGAATATGGGAAACATTTTGACATTGACAAGAGCCGAATTTTATCAGATCAGAGAGACGAGTCAGTCAGCATCTATCCCTCTGAAACATTAGATGCAATGAAAGGCACAATGGCAGCATCCGTATTCGGCGCGATGCAATCGACGAAGAGTTCCTGGGGACAGTTTTGCTATGCATAACATCGGGAGCGCCCTCCCAGGCCAACAAGGAGAGGTAAGCACGCCTTTTCTGCCATTGGACACTGAGCATCACTCAATCTCTGAGAAGGCCACAGGCAAAGGGTCGCGGTCAAGGACCACGAAAGCCTCACCCAAAGACCCATTGAGTTCCACCTCGTGCCAAGTGCAAGGCTCTCAACAATACCAGCCCCCCAAGCCGAAGTGCCAATTTTGTGGAGAAGAAAGAGATAGTGAAGAAAGGCTTCGTGTATGTAATTGTCCTACTTATTGCTATGAAACTGCCTATGAAGATTGATACTTTGATTAGGCACACATACAGCGCAAACACCCAGAGGGTGAGTGATATGGACTAAAACTATCATGATCCACATGAATCATACACATGTTGAAACAGGAGATCGTCGCGATGATACCGGGACCAGTTCTCACAAATACCCTTCAACTTCAGAAAGGACGAAGAAGTAGGTGCATGACATGAGCCTTTATAGGGGATTATGGCTATCTAGGCCTAGTCTAAAAAGCACCCAATGGTGCCAGTAATTTTTCTCCTAATTTTCTTCTACAATTTTCGCTTATTTTCGCTTTTTGTCACCAAAATTGTGGCATTGAAATTAGTTTTGGGTATCTAAATGTAGTATCCAATAGCCTCAAATTCACCATATTTTTCTCTTATTTTTCCTGATTTTTTAGAGGCTAAAAGCCCTTTATTTTGTTGAAGCCCAACTACAGTGTCCACAAGAGTCCACAAACTCAGCTGAGTTTGCTAATCATATCCAAAACCAGTAATTATGAGCCACCCCCTGCCCTCTGGGTGGAGGAGCCAGCCAGCTCAGCAGAGCCCACCCAAAGCCAAGCCAATGCCCCAGCAGAGCCCAGCCAACGCCAAGCCAAAGCCCCAGCAGAGTCCAGCCGAAACCCCAGCAGAGCCCAGCCAAAGCCAAGCCAAAGCCCCAGCAGAGTCCAGCCAAAACCCTAGCAGAGCCCAGCCAAAGTCAAGCCGAAACCCCAGCAGAGCCCAGCCAAAGCCCAGCCAAAGCCCCAGCAGAGTCCAGCCAAAACCCCAACAGAGCCCAGCCAAAGCCAAGCCAAAGCCCCAGCAGAGCCCAGCTGGAGCCCCAGCAGCAAGCCAAGACCCTAGCAGAGCCCAGCCAAAACTACAATTTTCCAATCCTATCTTCAACACATCTCTATCTATTAATATCTATAAATTGTCCTTGACTAACACTTCTCTATATACAATATTACTTGTCTTCCTTTCCTCTGGTAACAAAACTTGTACTCTTCCCCAATTTGTACCCCTTGATACCCCCACATAAAATTGTCCATGTGAAACACAGGGTACCATAAGTCTATTCCTACTGTTCCCAGAGATTGACCTTTTTACTTGTTTATTGTCATGGAAAATGCAAGCCTTACAGAAAATTGTCACCTGTATAGGTGGCAGCCTTTGTGAGAACAGTGGCCTGGTGGCTACCTTTGCAAGGCTGGCTGCCCTACACCTGCCTATGCAAGGAAGGTGCAGTATTCTGTGTGTGAGGTTGGTTTGTGGATGATGTTAGTGTGTGGAAAGTCAGTGCAGCAATCATTAGAGTGCAATGTAAGAAGTGTCACCTACTCTATAACACTCTTCAAGTTAGCTGTGGCCAGCAACACACTTTACCTTGCACATGCATGTGGTGTCTAGAGTACAGCCCTTGCATTCTCATTCCCATTGCTGTAAGGTCTTGATAATGTGTATAAGACAAACCTCTTCCTCTTTACAAAAAAAAAACACTACAACTGTCACCATCCCTCTCACACATAGAAATAGAGATATATCAGTGGACACCAATAGGGAGTGTATTAATTAGTACATGGGGTGGGAGCATCCATTGCATGGCGGTTGGCGAGAGTGAATGGATCTTTTGCAGCCATTGTGCAAGCATGATAGATAAGCTCTGGGCATTCAAGCTGGGGACGAACGTATGGGCTTGCCCTCGCAGGTGGGCCAGTGTTTTGGAACCTGGACAAGACCTTGGTGTTAAAGATAACACTTTAGTCAAGCACTGTGTGTAGTGAAGCGAGACGAAAAAGAGTTTCAAACCCTGCTGCAGCACAACTCCAGAAATAATTTAATATTTGTACTTTGGTCACAAACTGTGTAATAACTCTAGCAAGCTAATATGACAAGTAAGTGATGTGTTTTTTAGCAGCAATGAATGAGACTATCAAAGTCTGTAGGTTCAGGACACTTAGGGACACTTAGGGGTCCAGAGATATTCCAATGAAAGGGAATGCACTTAGAGGAAAGAGGAAGTAAGTGGACTGAACAGATAACCCAGTCAATGCACTCTAAAACGAGGGGAGGCTGAGACAGAAATTACAGTGAAGTAATCTCAAGAGACAGAGAGTCTTTAATCAGAAACTGATTAGAAACCCTCAGAGTTAGAGATGCAATTGAACTGGACAATCAACAGAACAATCTCACTCTGTAGAATCAGTTTTACTAAGCAGGCTATCAACTACTTATGCTGAATCTAATACTGATACCGGACTATCAACGATACTAATATATGAGAAAGATAATACTAATACTGGACTATCAACAGTACTAATACTATTATGTAAACCTAGGAGCTGGACTATCAACAGCTGACTAAGAGTACTCTCACAATGTCACCCTGACAAGTGGAAAGGAGATGATTGATTTTTTTGCTTCAAGGGGGGGGAGGAAGACCTCCTTTTATACTAATTTACAGGACAATTAGTAAGCTAAAGTATCTCCTAACTATTTATAGTATAAGTCAATAGGATCACAGTTCCAAGGAGTGAGTCATGTCAAAGAATCACATGCACCTTGTCTCAGAATTCAGGGTATATCCTGATCTCTAGTTTACACCCTTAAAACCATCCTTGTCCAATCAAAATCCAGTGACTCATGCCATCTGAGACATAATGAGTTATTCATGAGGTCACATGACTGGTATGAGTCATTTCTAAAATAGAAGTTCCAATAGTGAGTCATTTTCTGAGACTTTACTTTGCTTGTTCCTAGTAATCTCCTTATTTAACAATAAAAAAGGAGATTTAGACCAGTTTTGAGCATGTGATTAAGGGCAGAGGCAGTGTAGGCACAGCCTAGTGTCTCACCATAATATTTGTATGAGACAGGGAGTGTCTCAGGCTAATATTTGTGTGTTTCTATGGAGAAACCGGCAACTTGGCTCTGGGCTTGAATCTGGCTAGAGCCCAACATTTTGGAAACCGGAGTTTGAATTTCAGGCCAAACCTTGGGTGGTGAACAATAGAAGTTGTATTAAGGATTATTAAAGGATCAATGAATATTGTGAACCACTAGAAGATTGGAGAAAAGTCTAATAGAGAATATTTGAACATATCCAGACTGATTAATTAGCAAAACAATTGCTAATTGAAAAAACATTAATAGTACATTAAGAGCCTCTTCTTTTTTTGTACTTTAGTCTTTTCTAATGTTTTTGTGCTTTGTTATCTACCCTTATTCTTTTTAAGAGATCTCTTATAGCCAGACATACATCCAGGTTGACATTGCATGGTGATTTGGGTGTGCAAGAGGCATCGTGTTAGGTGTGCCAGCAGTGGTGGTGGCAGACAACAAAATCAGAAGATGGTGGTGGTCGTGAAGGTGAGGACGTACCTATTCGTTCACATCTACATAGGTACATGCATTGAACATGAATAAAGAGTAGTGTATATATGTTTATAGCAAAATCAAAGGGTACCTGGGGAGTACCGCTACATGCATGGAGATGGCACAATGGGTGGCCTATGGGATTAAATCTTAAAGATAACAAATTAGCATCAATTCCACAAGCAAACCCAAACAAAAAAAATAGCAGAACTTACCTATCTACCTATCTTTGTAGTCGTTTCCAACTTCGGAGGCCCTGAGCACAACCCTCTGGATGTGTGCACAGGGCAAGAGCCATCTTGAGCTTCGTGGCGGCCATTGGCCTAGTCTTCCAGGGACAGATGTTTCTTGTCCTCATCAGAGTTGTGCGGTCGATCATTCATGTTATGGCCCATGCCACCAATAAACTCACATTAAACCCCACAACCACCCGTACTATTTCCAGGACCTTTCTGACTGCTCAAAGTCTGAATAACCACTTTCCAAATCCTGATGTATCAATCCAAGGTTCCGTGTTTCTGAACCTCCGAAGATTCTGAAGCCAAGGTTCCGCTCCTTCAATAAATGACATGCAGGATCATCGTGTACCTCACTCCCTTGTTTTTCGTTCTGTATTACCCCTTGTACTCTCTTTCCCCCCTTGTCTTTACTTGGCAAAAAGATAGTACTGTTAGGATTCAGTGACACCAAAATATCGGTTAAGTCCTGCAAACTGTTTTGGAGTGGCTAGGCTTCAACGTGCTCATGCGTTGCACCCTGCTGTTCCATGTGTGCCACTAATTTGGACAGTAAGGAGTCTCGTGAGGGTGCCGAGGGCATTGGCTTGAATAAAGGACTTTAGATGAGAAAGGCAGGCAAGGGGGTGCAAACCGATTTGATATTCTGAGTCAGGAACTATCTACATACATCCCGCTACTTATATAGGTTAAGAAGCAAGATGTGGAACAGGGTGGCATAAGGAATGGAAAACAATAAGATATGAAAAACCACATGGAGGCATTGTCCACAGTGATTAGAAATAGAATAAGGAATGTAAGTGGGATTAGAATAATGGAGTATGACTGAGAATAAGATAATGAAGGGGTGGGTGAGAATAGAACAATAGAGGACGACCAAAGATAAAACAATAGGGCAGTGGTCAGGATAATGAGTGGCTGTCATATGTTCAGGGGAACGGGTGAGGGGATGGAAGGATAGTGATGGATGAGACAGATAGGATAGGAGAAGAAGCCTAGACGATGTACTGGATGTACCGAGCTGAGACCATGTGATAGTGAGAATAATATGGGTAGAGGACGGATGGACGGATGGTATTACTGAGTGTACCGGAGCTCGGTACCAGGGTCTTGACAGTATCCCCCCCTTAGCAGCTGAACCCATGAAGCCGGTGAGTGGGAATCGAATATGAGGCTCTGACGCATTATCGTAACATCACAAAGGTTTGGGATTTGGTGCTGGAATGTGACCATTGCTTCCATCAATACGCGTATCTCATCACTGTCTACTGTAACAAGTTGGGTTATGAAGACGATGCGCAGAAAGCTGAAATAGAAAGGAACAGGTTGGAGAGGCAGCAGAAGTGAGAGGCTGAGGCCGCCTGAATTGCTGAGGCTGAGGCCAAGAAGAAGGAGGGTGAGGATGTGGTAAAAGTGGCTGCTAGATTAATGGGAGAGAGGGAAGAGACTGATAGTAGAGTGGCCGACGCTACTGCTGAGGCTGCCAAGAGGAATCGGGAGGGGTTGGCAAAACAGGCAGGGGACCTGGGCCTCGAGGATGCAACTGAGACAGGACCTCCTCTAAATGTGGGGAAACAGGGTGTCAAGTACACGTACTGAGGTTCTGGTTATTCGGCAGTGCCAACCAAGCAGCCATTCTACGTCTACATACAAGTGTCCACACCGCATGCATGTCACTTGGTACACCCTTCTTGGCTTGGTATATCTACCACACCATCTGCCCATTCCTTGATCTGTTTCACCTCGGGACTTCCTGTCCTTGTATTATCCTTGGTCACGACTCCATTGTTTTATACTCGGCCACTCCCTATTGTCCTATCTAGGGTCACAATTCTATTATCCTATCCTTTATTATTCTATCCCCATTTTGCATTCCTTGTTCTAATTTTACTCATTGTGGACAATAACCGCATGCTCTGCATACCTTGTTGTTCTACATTCTTTATTCTACATGTTGCTTCTTAACCTATATAAGTAGGACATGCATGTACATATTTCCTCATTCTGGGTATCGACTAGGCTTAGGCCCTTCTACCTTCTTCCCCTCTGTTAAGTCCTCGACTTGGGCCGGCATCATCAGCATCCTCCCAAGTATCTGTCTGTTGCAAATTGGTGGCACGCATGGCAAGTAGGGTGCAACTCACAAGTACGTTGAAGCCAATGCCACTACTCTTAGCCTGCAGGACTTGGCCATGGTCCGCCCGACCCTTTCGACAGCACCCCTTGGCAGTATCGAAGTCTGAAGCCTGACAGTATACCCAGAATCAAACTACTTTCCGTGCACCCACGGTTTACGAATATGGTCTCACAAGACACCCTTTTAATGATCTTTCTATCTTGTTATTCGGAACCGGGTCTCCCGGTAGCCCTTTCTAACTGTTTGAACCAGGATCTGCTCATAGCTTCACTGGATTGTCTTACTCCCAGAAGGGTGTCCAACAAGACAGGTCCATGCCACAGCATTTTCAACCCAATACCAGTATAGATTTGGAAACCACCCAGTTCAGAAGAACCTCAGTTTTTTCCAGCCAACTGGAAGGCAATTCCCCACCCTCGGCACTCTGTCCAGCATGCTTGATCAATCAGCATCGGCTTACAGACCATTTGGAAATTTGTTTATGATTATGACCCTTCTTGATCTAGTATTTCTTGCTAACAGCACAGATATGTCTACTAGATTCTCCATCTGGACAACTTCAGTCCACCCATCCGTCTGTCATGTCACTAGATCTGTCGGTTGGGAATATTCAGGCACAACTCGCTCACCCGCTATAATCCATTGATTAACAGGGTATTGGGCAGTATTATAATCCGTCAAGCCACTAACATTTTTAGATGCATCCCGATGGCCTCGGTCTAGGTGGCACTTGCCACTGTTCCAAAAGCCTCACTCAGGATCCTGTTCCATCGCTGGAAGCTTCGCCAATAGCCCTAGTCAATGCAACTGCCTTGCGCACACTTGTATACCAGAACAGCTGGCAAGTTTTTGGCTGGGACCTCTCGGTCAGCGTTGTCATTCGGCACGTTTGGTCAAGGTCTCTTCCGTCCATCCCCATCCGTTCCCGTTCATTCACTCCATATATGCACATCATATGCCTGTACGACCCTTCCCCATTCTCCTCGGCTAGAGGCCAACACCTTTAGTAGATGGTGGGACGTCTACCTAAAAGGGGGGGGTGGCAACCAGCTAGAAACCTCTTCAAACTGCACAAACTCCCCTTCCAAAGACATCCCTCCCGAAAAAACCCCCTATTTACCACCCTCTGTCCCATCCCTCACTTCCTCTGTTCCTTCATCCCCTCCCCTATATGATCCCAACACTCCACTCACGATCCCACGACCACTCTTACTCCCAAATATATCCCCTCATTCTACTATTAACTTCTAATCCCTTCGCAAACATCCCGACACTCCAATTATGACATCATGAAAACCTCACATCCCTCCCAGTCCATCCGTCACCCTCTTCTCCCATCGATATAACACAGCCGAGCTGCCGAGCACTTTGGCACTTTTGACTTGTTGTGTTTTTCCTTTATTTCTTTTACTTTCATTCAAAAAAAAATTTTTTTTAATACAGAATTTCATTATTTCTTTTAATCTATTACAACAAATTCATCCTCCTCATCCCTCCCCTGCTCTTCCTTCCCCTCCTCATCTCACAACGCATTCCTCAACCCCTCCAGTTGAGGGTTTCCTGAAAGATCCGAGTCCCTCCCAAGAAGGAGCAATATTGTGCTCTCCATCCGGTGCAACCTCTTGTGGAAGTCCTCAAACCTCCCCTCTATCGGTCCCAACCTATCCGTCCCATCCATCCTCCCCATCTTCTTTGTCTGCTTCCATCCCGACCCCCCAGCCTGCGGTACCTGCTCGGTATTCTTCCCGCTTGGCCACAGGGTACAGGCCCATTTTGGCCTCTTACTCTTACTTGGAGGTTCCACCTCCGCATCAGCCTCTGCATCCTCGTCCCGATTCCAAACCACGGGATAGACTTTGTCCCGGGTTGACTTGTTTTTACGATAAAAAGAACATGTCAGTAAAAGAAAGGAATAATCACACCACCACTCACCCATGCACCTCCCCATCCGCTCATACTCGGCCCCTTGCTGGGCCCTGCCTCTGCATTCCTACCAGGGGCCTTTGGGACCCCCGATATACTGGGGATTTTTGTCCGCCCAGCCATTCCGGCCTCTTGATCTTTGACCTCTTGACCGACTTCCGCATAATCCATGGCCGCCTATATCGCCGGTACTAGCCTCCCGGTAGTGACCGTCTCGTCAAATGCCAGTTCAACCATCCCTACTGCAACATCCTCCACACCCACCCCATCCGCACCCTTGTTGGCTTGTTGTGGCTCCCACCCTGCACTCTCCGGCCTCTTCTGGGGTACTTTAATACCTAAAAGCCTGCGTGCACCGGTCCTTTTCTCTGACGGGATCTAGCGCAGTCGTTTGGCACAGCTGGAATAGGTTCTGTGACTCGGCAATGTATGAACGAAAATAGAATGTGAACAAAATATGGTGTGATGTGACAGGGACGTGACCTTGATGAGATGCAAATGTGTCACGCTGACTAAGACTTGGACTTTGACTTTGGGACTTGAATACAATAGTCTAGACATTTCTAGACTAGTCTTGACTTAGACTTGTAGACTTGACTTGGGGCTTTAACTTGTGAACTTGAACTTGTTATTACAGAGGTGAGCCAGAGGCCTTTATATACAAAAACCAAGCAACGATGCGAAATGATGCGAGAGGTTGGCTATGTCAGTTGAATGACAAAGCATGAGAACAAAGTATACAAAAGAGGAAACTATGGAGAAACTCTGGAGAAATGATACAGCATCGAGGCTGTGCAAATAGGGGCTAGGGGCTATGATAGGGGGAGACTAACCAAAAAGGTAAGGATGATGAATAACAACGAGAAAACACTAACAGAATAGGAACCAGGTCTGAGTCATTCCAAGAAAAGGGGAAACATATAAAAGAAACAATAAGGAAGTCCACTAATACATGTCTAACAACCTTGTCTACTACTCCTGAGGGGCCTTAGGATGAGTCAGGGGACTGAGTCATCTCGGAGTATTTCCAGGTCACAGGCAACATATCTTCCACAATTTCTCCAGTATCCAATCCAAGGATAGGGGTCTGGGAGTAGGAGGACTAATGGGTATACAGTCGTGCACTCTCATTTTGTGTTTAAGAGTGAGTCGAATGGAGTGGGTGGGATAATCAGGATGGGATGGTGCCCTGAACTCTGCCTCATATTCCACTCTACTCCTATCACGATATGCTGGTCTAGACGTCATTCCAAGAAATATGTATGGTTCTTGGCTTTCTGGGAAATAGACAGCATCTTCTATCGCATATGACTGAGTGTAGATTGGATGGGATCATCTTCTGAGTGAGAAATGTGCTGGTGGGGGTACGTGAAGATATTGATATGTTAATGGTTCTGCCTGGATGCGTGTGTCCTGGGTGTTGTAGTGTTGCATGGGAATGAGCTCTGAAGAAGACATGATGACAAATTGAGAGTCTGAAGATCGGAGGACTGAATAGAATGGTTGGCTGTGTGATGTGGTGACAGTGAAGGTGATATGGGATGAGTGCTGATGGAGTCTGATTTGGAACATGGTTGAGATCGGTCGCTTTACTGTCACTGGGCCTCCGCTTGGCATTGATGATCTCAGCATCCATTGTGTTTTGACTTCGACGTCTGACAGGATGGGATGATGCAGTGATGCTGATGGAAAAAATCCAGGGACTCCCCAAACAAACCATGCCATCATGTTTAGGTGTCTCGAACCTTACTTTTAATTTCTGGCTTCAGGGGTTCAGCCACTAAGGGGGGGATACTGTCAAGTACACGTACCCAGGTTCCAGTTATTCGGCAGTACCGACCAAGCAGCCATTCTACGTCCACATACAAGTGTCCACGCCACATGCATGTCACTTGGTACACCCTTCTTGGCTTGGCATGTCTACCACACTATCTGCCCATTCCTCAATCTGTTTCACCTTGGGACTTCCTGTCCTTGTATTATCCTCGGTCATGACTCCATTGTTTTATACTCGGCCACTCCCTATTGTCCTATCTAGGGTCACAATTCTATTCTCCTATCCTTTATTATTCTATCCCCATTTTGCATTCCTTGTTCTAATTTTACTCATTGTGGACAATTGTCAAGTCCACGTACCAAGACCCATCCACCGGCAGTGCCGACCGAGCAATTTCTCTATATCCACGACCAAGTGCCCACATTGCCTGCAT
>QLPG01003081.1:0-11984 GCA_003314385.1 Gomphus sp. MG54
AGATCCCGCCAGAGAAAAGGACCAGTGTGCGCAGGCTTTTAGGTATTAATTACCTAGAGCAACTCTACATCGGTCAGTCGGTATTACTGAGGGAGCCGGAGCTCGGTATTGTGGACTTGACACAATGTACTCGTACATTGCACCCTACTTGCCATGCCTGCCACCAATTTGGGACAGAGGAGGTACTCGGGGAGTGCCAAAAGTGCCGACCCGAGTAAAGGACTTTATAGAGGAAAGAGGAGGTAAGGGGCTTAAGCCTAGTAGATACCCAGAATGAGGAAGTATGTACATGCATGTCCTACTTATATAGGTTAAGAAGTGACATGTGGAATAAGGAATGTGGGACAATAAGGTATGCAGAGCATGTGGGAGTATTGTCCACAATGAGTAAAATTAGAATGAAGGAATGTAGACGGGGATAGGACAATGCAAATAGAATAATAGAAATGTGGCCATGGATAAGACAATAGGGAGTGCCTGGTTATAAAACAATAGGGTTGTGGCAGAGGATAAAACAAGGACAGCATGTCCCAAGGTGAGGTAGGGTGAGGAATAAGGAGTGGACAGGGTAGGGTTAATAGATGGTAGATGGGGCAGAGTGGATGAGGGTTAGGGACAGGGAATGTGGATGGTAGATGTGCCAAGCTGAGACCGGCATACCAAGTGACTTGCATGCAGCGTGGGCACTTGTACGTGGATATAGTCTGACTGCTTGGTTGGCACTGCTGAATTATTGGAATCTCGGTACATGTACTTGACAGCTCAGAGGCTAGAGGAAGTAAGTGGATTGACTTGAGATTCAAGTTAATTCACTCTGAGGTAAAGATGGGACAAATGTATTGCTTGTGAGGCAATGACACTTAACTGTAGAGTATCTCTGGTCAGGAAAATAGACTGAGCAGATCAACCCTTAAAGCAGAATGTAATCAACTAGAAAATCAATAGCCAATTTCACCCTGTAGAATCACAAGGATGTCACCTACCCTTGGCATCAAGCAGGAAAATCAACTACTTAACTAAGACTAATACAGGAAAATCAACTGTACTAATCCCTGTCACTGGAAAATCAACAGATGACTAAGAAAAGTGTCACACAAGTCACACAGACTGATAGGATAGAAACTGATGTATATTATTACTTTTGGGAGGCCATATGTCCTCCTTTTATATTGTATTTACACTAGGGCAAGAACTTCTATCTATTAATGGACATGGAAGGCTGTAGAACATTCTAGAAGGTTCCTAGCCAATCAACTTTCAGTACCTGACTATAAGTCATTTCCTTGCACAGCCTTGATCTGCACAGACCATGTACACAGCTTTTATGCCTTATATGTACATAATTTTGGCCTATTTACACTGGCCATGTCAAGCCTTACATAGCCACAAAGCTGTGCTGTTGCAATGGGCACAGGATTGTACCTATGCACTTGGTGACCAATTCAAACTCCACACTGAGTTTGAATAATTACTGGTTTTGGGTAAGATTAGCAAACTCAGCTGAGTTTGTGGACTCTTGTAGACACTGTAGTTGGGCATCAAGAAAATAAAGGGCTTTTAGCCTCAAAAAAATCAGGAAAAATAGGAGAAAAATATAGTGAATTTAAAGCTATTGGATACTACATTTAGATACCCAAAGACTAATTTTTATGCCACAATTTAGTGAAAAAAAAAGCGAAAATAAGCGAAAATTATAAAATAAAATTAAGAGAAAAGTAACTGGCACCATTGGGTGCTTTTGAGACTAGGCTTAAATAGCCATGATCCCCTACACTGGGCCATTACCCATTCCATAAACACCTCACAATTTGTCTTCCATTCACTCTCGCTCATTCTGTTTCATTACCATTTGTCCACTCACATTTCAGTTCCTTTCTTTCCATCTTCAAATTCAAAACCTCAATTCTGATTCACTCATTCATTCCAACTTGCAATTCAGCTTCTTCTTTCTGTTTTCAACTTCAACTTGCAATTACAATTCTTTCCTTCATTCAGTTCAAGTTCAAATCCAAATCAAAAGACAATAATTTTTTTTACAAAAATCCATTGCTTATACTTACCTTTGTGGTGTGAGTTCATCTGCCACTTGTTGTTGGCATCAGTTCTCTGTCTGTTGTTGTCCAGTTTGATAGGGGGTAAGCTTTGGTGGCTGTGACACATGCGTCCATGGCTCTTCTATAGGGAAGTATGGCATTTGATTCTCGAGAAGCCTGGAATTGAGCTCTTCACATCTGTGGACAAAGGTAGGGCATGTTCCATCCCAGATAGCATGGCCTTCCGACTTGCAGGACATGCAACACAGCTTTCCCAGCTGAGTACAGCCCAGCATCCTGTGTTGATCACTGCATGTACCACAGATGTCATACTGTTGTGGGCACATAAAATAGATGATTCCAGCCTTGGCACTTAAGGCAGCATGTAGGCTCTTTCTGCATTTTTCCACATACATACACTTCTGACAGATTATTAGACCATCCATAAGATCTTTGTTGGCCACTTCTGGGCTTGTGAAGGTGACCAGTGCATGACCACAAGTCTGATTCGCAGCTCAGCAATGTACTGGTTTGAGCCACCTTGCTTTGTCAATGGCTCCACATGGAAACTTGTTGCATCCCTCCACTGCCTGCAGTTCCTCCTCTCTGTCCAGGCCAAAGTGAAGCGGGATAAATTGTAACACAATTGGGAATAAACAAGTCTTCACTCTGGCATCAGCAGTGAGCTTGGCTGTGGACTGGATCCAGTGCTGTGCTTCATTGATCCATTTGGCTGAATCCTCTCTTCCAAACTTGAGGAGGACTCCACTGTTGTTTAGCTGCCTTGCACTTACAACACTGTGGTCAGTGGTCGCATCCATTTCCTGCAGGATTTTGTTAGCCCAGTTCACCAGCTCTATACTGCCCATCTCTTATAGAATATGCATTCCTGGCTCCCCTGCATCAATCAGGACCTGTCAGAGCTTCACCCCCTCTCTTGCCCATACCCTTGCATCATAACCCCATCTGGCAGTTGTAGCATATGTTGGGTGCTGTGACATGCCACTGGAGTCTCCACCACTATCACTGCTTGTGGTGTGGTGTGCCGGCATCTCAGCTGTCACCGCATCAACTATTCACTGTGCAGTTCTATTGCTTTCCTGTCTCAGCTCCTCTACTGTTCCTGCTAGGCTATTTGTTGAGTCTCTAATTGCTACTGTGGCATCTTCAATCTTCTTCGAGATTGGGTTGTCAAGTCTATGATACCAAGCTCTGGTTTACTCAGTAATACCAACTGACCAACCATTACCCATATCATCCCTCACTATCACGTGGTCTTGGCTCGGTACATCTGGTACATCATCTGGACTACTCCTCTCACCCTATCCCCTCCACCCCCTACTATTCTCTCATTCCCTGTCCATTCCCTTACCTGTTCTCCCTTGGAACATTTACTATTCATTTATCATTTTGGTCATGGCCCTATTGTTTTATCTTTGGCCATTCTCTATTGTTCTATTCTAACCCATTCCCTCATTATTTTATTCTCAGCCATATTTCATTATTCTATCCTTGCCTACATTTCTTATTCTATTCTTGATCACTGTGGACAATGCGTCCACAGGATTCTTCATACCTTATTGTTCTCTATTCCTTATGCCACCCTGTTCTACAACTTGCTTCTTAACCTATATAAGTAGCAGATGTATGTAGATAGTTCCTCACTCTGAATATCAACTTGGTTCACATCCCCTTGTCTGCCCTTCTCCTGTCTAAAGTCCCTCACTCGGGCTGACACTCTCAGCATCTTCCCAGGCCTCTCTTCTGTCCAAATCAGTGGCACACATGGAACAGTGGGGTGCAATGCATGAGCATGTTGAAGCCTAGCCACCCCAAACAGTCTGCAGGACTTGACCAACTTCTCAGCCTTACTGAGTGTTAACATGGATCCACAATTCCCTGCATGCACTCATTGATGGCAGTCGCCATGGTGGAAGCCATGGAGTGGGCTGCTATATCAGTGAGTAGGGCTGAAATTGCTCTCATACCTTCCTCTAGTATTTTAGACATTGTCTGGGACTCCACAAGGTGAAGTAGTGCCGTGGCCAGAATGTAGTATGTGATCACCTGACATTCCAGTAGGAGTTTTTTGGCGAGCAGGAAGTCATGCACTGTCACTGGATCAAGGATGCCTATCGTGTGTTGTACCTCATCCCTTCTGGTGTTCTGAGGGTCAGATTTCAGCCTGTGTTAATTATCTGACCAAGTCACCACAACTGCAGGTGGTGTATGCCCTTTGCTAGTGGGGGCTGTCGGTGGGGCCATCATTTTTGTAGCATTCTGGTAGTACTGCAAGCTGTCTATTATTTTGTATGTAGGGAGTGTTATGAGGTTGTCTAGAGACATGTGTGCACAGGTATCTGTGTGGAATATAGGTTGAGTCCTTAAGTGCCCAGGTGATAGTAGTAGTCCAAGTGCAAAAGGCTTCCACTACTAGTCTTACATAATATTGATACCATTGATTGTCCAGTATTATTATTTTAATTCAGCCTAATTAGTTGATTGTCCTGCTTAGTAAACTGATTCTACAGAGTGAGACTGTTCTGTTGATTGTCCAGTTCAATTACATTCTACCCCTTAATTAGTTGATAGTCCTGATGAGAAATTCTTTTGTCTGCTGAGGTTACTTTACTGTAACTGCTTTCTTTCTCCCCTCATTAGAGTGCATTGACCAGGTAATCTGTTCAGCTACTTACTTTCTCTTTCCTCTAAGCACATTCCCTTTCATTGGAATATCTCTAGACCCCTAAGTGTCCTGAACCTACAGACTTTGATGGTCTCATTCATTAGTGCTAAAAAATGCATCACTTTCTCTTCATATTAACTTGCTAAAGTTATGTCAAGTGCACATACCAAGTGTCCAGTAATTCAGCAGTGCCAACCAAGTAAATCGGACTATGTCCATGCCCAAGTGTCCAAGCCACATACAAGTTACTTGGTATGCTAGTTTTGGTTCGACACATCCACCATCCACATTCCTTGCCCCCTTCTCTCATTCACCTTACCTCAATCACCCTCTATTAATCCCACCATGTCCACCCCTCATCCCTCAATTCACCTCACCTCGGGACTTCCTGTCCTTGTTTTATCCTTTGTCACAGCCCTTGTTTTACAGTCGGGAGCTCTCTATTGTCTTATCCTTGGCCACATTCATATTATTCTATCTTTTATTGTTCTATCCCCGTTTACATTCCTTCATTCTAATTTTACTCATTGTGGACAATACCCACATACTCTGCATACCTTATTGTCCCACATTCCTTATTCCATATGTCACTTCTTAAACCTATATAAGTAGGGCATGCATGTACATATTTCCTCATTCTGGGTATCGACTAGGCTTAGGCCCTTCTACCTTCTCCTCCTCTGTTAAGTCCTCTACTTGGGCCAGTATCATTAGCATCCTCCTGAGTACCCACCTGTTGTAAATTGGTGGCATGCACAGCAAGTAGGGTGCAACACACAAGTACATTGAAGCCAACGCCACTACTCCTGGCCTGCAGGACTTGGCCATTGTCTGCGCGACCTTTCAGCATTCCTGAAGCTTGACAAGTTATTACACAGTCTGTGACCAAGATACAAATATTAAATTATTTCTAGAGTCGTGTAACAGCAGGATTTGATACTCTTCTTTGTCTCACTTCACTTGACACAATGATAGGCTGAAGTATTGTATCTTTAACACCAAAGTCTTGTCAAGAACAGTTTCATCCTTGCATAATATGTGGCATTATGGGAGTGTGTGATAGCACTTAGCCTATTGATAGATATTGTTTGAGATTGGTTGACCCCTAGATCTTGCAGCAGTCTTCTGACCCGAATTAATTATTTTTGTCAGAGTATGTTCTGACCAAGCCTGGGCTCACTGGGTCACACCAACCAAAGACCACATATGTTGAATAATCTCAAGTCCCTCACATATGTTTGGTCCTCACTCCAGTTGCTTCAGCTCACATCCAGTCATGTATCCCCTAACATTTCTATTTCCTCCCAGTCTATGATCTCCATTGTCATTTGATATATAAACTATCCATTTTCATGTATGCTAACTCAGTTCAAACAAGAGAGGGATTAAACCGACAAGCAAGGCATGTAGTCTTTGGGAAATGCTAAGCAATGGTCTGTCCGTGCAATGAGTACCCTGCCAAGCACTCAGGCAGGTGGTGTTGAAGAGGTCCTAGATGATAGCAGTTGACAGATGATGCAGCATATTTGCAAGGCCCAGAATACTTCTTTGGATGAGACGTTGCTGATGAGATTATGAGCAAATTGCAGTAGGTTTGAAGAATTTATAGGCAATCTATTTAATTTTATCTCCTCAGTGTAGTCAACAACTACTTGTATATTTGGAAAATATACCTATTTAATTTTATCTTACAAAAAGAACAAGGAAATTAGCCTTAAAGGCTTGTACAATATACTATATAACTCACCTCCTCAGTGTAGTCAACAACTGAGGAGGGAGGCATGCGCGGGTTGTGTTTCACCCGCATATACCCTGCAACCGGCCCTTGACCCTATTGAAGGTTTGAGCCAGGCTGCCGGTCCCAATCCAGGGAGCCGGCCACGCTAGTCGCGTCGTGCGTGGACAAGCGCCCGTAAGTATCGTACATAGTAAATAATGAATAACTCCCTCAATATTGAGGGAAAAATACAAATTAAAGTGAGAAAAATTAAGAATTCAAAAGCGCACAGAATGATACTGAAATCGATATATTATTACAATATATTGAGATTGGTCTCTCAGGGGTGAGATGCAAGTTTGCACCCTACAGTTGCCTCCGCCTGGATCCAGATAGTTGTTAACTTTGAGATCGGACCTCGCGGAAAACTAACATTACTAAACATGAGGCGCTCAGATCTATATTTACGTGCCACGCGGCCGCTCGCAAAAGTGTTGTGACTTGTGACGACGATTACCTGAACACAACATGGCGAAAACGCACGAAGACTACGAAGCATTCATGGCAAAGCATTTTGAGGATAAAAGCTTGGGCCTTCACCCTTTTGAGCGATTCTGGATTATGTATCAACCATGGCTTGCCTCGTGTGGTTACATGCTCCGTCCCCGTTACCGTCCCGGCTGGATGCCTTCCTGGGAAGGTACGGATAAAACCAAATTGCAGTCTGAGGATGGACTCATTCCTTGGGTATGGAATATTTCTACATCCTGATGTGCCGCTTACATGACTCTCAGCACCCTAAAGTTATCGACGCTACCAGAATGTCAGACGGTCAAGTGGTAATGCTCAAGATAATTTTTCGCTCAATACATCCATTCGAAGTCGAGATAGGGAGGTACCTTTGCAGCAAAGATTTGACATCACAGCCTGGCAACCATTGTGTACCAATTCTGGACGTTCTGGTCGTCCCAGACTACAAGGATCTCGATATCATTGTTATGCCACTTCTCAGGCTATACAATTCTCCTTTCTTTGAGACTGTTGGCGAGGTTGTGGAGTTCTTCAGACAGATATTTGAAGTATGTCTCGCGTTCAGCTTTCCATTGACATGGAACCAATAGTTTAATTTTTAGGGCCTTCAATTCATGCACAAGCACCATGTTGCTCATCGGTACGAAGAGCTAATACCACAAAATCACTTATCTAGCTGGTCACTCATATATTGTTCATCAAGTGACTGTTCTGGACACAATATCATGATGGATGGGACAAAATTATTTCCCAATGGGTTTCACCCTGTGCAGACATACTTCAATAAAGATAATAATGGAATTGCAAAACGGTTTACACGGACCCAACGACCCCATAGGTATTATCTTACCGATTTCGGTTTATCTCGTCGCTATGATCCTGAAGCAGGCCCACCGCTCGAACTGCCGATCCTTGGCTCGGACAGATCTGTTCCCGAATTCCAAGACGAAGGATATGACCAGGCCAGCGACCCTTTCGCCACGGATGTATATTATCTTGGGAACGAAATCAAATCTGAAATTTTAGAGGTGAGTGCATGGCGAGATTGTTTCACTGTCTGGCTGATCGACTATTATCAGCGTACCATCAATTTCAATTTCATGACCAAACTGGTGGCTGACATGACAGACGAGGATCCTACAAAACGGCCGACGATGGATCAAGTGGTGGAACGATTTGATGCCATCTTGCGCTCACTGAAGTGCTGGCAGCTTCGTGCACGTGTGATACGACCTAAACGTGAACCCAATCATTGGTTCGATCGGTTAACTTCAAACCTTCCTTATTACATTCGTCGCGTGAAATTCGTGCTACTCATGACTCCACCGGTGCCTCGTGCTGATGTGTAATAGATCCGGTACTTCCGATGGCTGTATGCACACTCTTCATTTTGTGATCTGTTAACCTCAAATTTATTGATTTGTTATTTTCGTGGTAGGCTCACGTCGTGCATACCAAGTAGTCTTCTTCAATGTTTATCGTTTATTCCCTTTACATTGACAAGGGATTGAGGTCTTGTCTCGGCCCCAGATATCATCGCAGCTGTCGGTTTTCTTCGCTCCTCTCATATGTCATAGGTGGCAGTCTGACGTGTGCTTACATTTGCATTTACACTGCCACGAGCGGCTGGTACGAATTGGGAAAGGCTTTGTATACGAAGTAGGAAGTAGGAGGTCTGTATTATGGGATGATCATCTTGTCAAGGAGCTTCTATAAGTATAGATGCTATCTACTGTAATCTCACTGCAATACTTTGGCTTTGACGGGTGCATTGTGAAGTATTTCGAAGGGTAGACAGCTGGTTACGTATGGAGATTGACATATGGCCCGTGCCAATTCGTCCTCATTGAAACTTCCAATTGATTGCATTGACTTCGCCCCCCTATGACTGAATTCCTGTTGAACCGACCGCTCGGTGTGTGAAGATAATAGATTCGCCAATACCTAAACCGCCTCATGTTCACAACACCCTCAACACGAGGTCCTCGGACCAGTTCTAACATATACCCTTCAACTTCAGAAAGGAAGAACAAGTAGGTGCATGACATGAGCCTTCAATGAATCAGAGGGTGTGTGAAAGTGACAATGGGCTATTTCCTTTATTTCAAACCATTACAGTATAGTAGACCTCCTTGATACAAAATGATTTTCCAAGGTCAATTCTCATTCCAGTAATACAGGGTTTTGCACAAAGAATCTACTATATATAAGCAACATTTAAGCCAACCCACACAAGGGAGGGTGAAGAATTGCATTCAGGAGGAATTTATTTTCATCTAAAATTTCTCAATTTTGATACTCTTAAATCAGTGATTGCTCAACTTTTCTGAGAGATTTTGTGATAGAGTGTTCACATTAGGGAAGCTATGCATCTCCTATTGCTAATTACAAAAACTCCAAGTGGGATTTGACCTAACTTGACCTTAATCTGACCACAAAGATATTGGGGCTACCAAAGTGTGACATGCAACACACTAGTAAAACAAAGAAATGGATGACTAATCACAACGGGCCGCAAATTCGGCGCACGGAGAATTAGGTGTCACGCTTGTATCAAGGACCTATACCTGTGACATTTTGACCCGTTCTACAAAATAATTTACTCTGCCACAACAAATGCTTTTTCACCCCTATAATATAGAGCAAAAATGTTCTCAAGACACTTCTTAGCTGTAATATATATATATTTTTTTTAAATTTAATCCACAAAATTTTGAGGTAAAATTGAGCTTGACTGAAATCTGTATCAAGGAGGTTTACTATACTGTATGCATGACTGGATACTATTTTGAATTGTACTTCTGATGACTGGCAATGTTTCTCTACAGCTGTGGCATGATAACAATTGAGTCTCAAGTATCTGTCCAAGATTGATTACAATGTAATATCCTAAATCCAAGGCCAAGGCTAGCTGCCATCCTTTGTGACATAAACTGGACTGGTAGAGGATACTACTCATGATCAGATGAGAATGATGGATTTCAGTAACCTGGTTTCCTCTTGAAGATGGTTTTTGGTTGTGGTGCAGTGTTGATTTAAATTTATTTGTAATATTTTTTGTCTATGTGTGTTTGATTTACTGTACCAACTCAGGTGTTCTATAGCGGAGTGACACAGAGTTTGGCATCATTAATGTTTCAGCTTATTTTACAGAAAATTGTAGTACATAAGGAGTGATTTTGGCCAAACTTGTTCAGTCCGTGTAGAGGTATGGTTTATAGGGATACTCGGGGTCCTGAAGCTTCCGTCACGCACGCGGCCACTCGCATCAGTGTTGTGACTTGTGACGACAATTACCTTAACACAACATGGCGAAAACGCACGAAGACTACGAAGCATTCAAGGCAATGCATTTCGAGAACAAAAGCTTGGGCCTTTACCCTTCTGAAAGGTTCTGGATTATGTATCAACCATGGCTTGCCTCGTGTGGCTACATGCTCCGTCCCCGTTATCGTCCCGGCTGGGTGCCTTCCTGGGAAGGTACGAATAAACCTAGATGGAGGTGTGAGGATGGGATCCCTGCCTGGGTACAGAATATTTCAAAATCCCAATACGCCGCTTACATGACTCTCAGGACTCTAAAGTTATTGACGCCACCAGAATGTCAGACGGTCAAGTGGTAATGCTCAAGATGATCTTTCGGTCAATACATCCATTCGAAGTTGAAATAGGGAGGTACCTCTGCAGCAAAGATTTGGCATCAGAGCCTGGCAACCACTGCGTACCCATCCTCGACGTTCTGGTCGTCCCAGACTACAAGGATCTCGATATTATTGTTATGCCACAACTCAGGGAGTACAATTCTCCTTTCATTGAGACTGTTGGCGAGGCTGTGGAGTTTTTTCGACAGATATTTGAGGTTCGTCTCATTTAGGCTTGGACGATTAAGAGCCAATAGTTCAATAGGGCCTTCAATTCATGCACAAACATCATGTTGCTCATCGGTACGAAGACTAATATAATATAATCATGTATATGGTTGGTCACTCATATATTGATCCTCAAGTGATTGTTCTGGACCGAATATCATGATCGACGGAACAAAATTATTTCCCAATGGGTTTCACCCTATGCAGTCCTATTATGATAAAGAATATGATGGGACTGCAAAAAATTTTACACGGACGCAACGACCCCATAAGTATTATCTTGTTGATTTCGGTTTATCTCGTCGATATGATCCTGCAGCAGGCCCACCGCTCGAACTGCCCATTCTTGGTGCGGATAGATCAGTACCCGAATTCCAAGCCGAAGGATATGATCAGGCCAGCGACCCTTTCGCCACGGATGTATTTTATCTGGGGAACGAAATCAAGTCTGAATTTTTAGAGGTGGGTGCATCACGGGAATGTTTCACTGTATGGCTAATAGACCATTCTCAGCGCGCTATCAATTTCAATTTTATGTCTCAACTGGTGGCCGACATGACCCACGACGACCCTACAAAACGGCCGACAATGGATCAAGTGGTAGAACGATTTGATGCCATCTTGCGCTCACTGAAGTGTTGGAAGCTTCGTGCGCGTGTGATACGACCTAAATTCGAACTCGACCATTGGTTTGATCGGATGATCTCAAACCTTCCTTACTACATTCGTCGCATCAAATTCGTGCTACTCATGACTCCACCGGTGCCTCGTGCCGATGTGCGATGGATCCGATACTTCCGATAACTGTATGGACACTCTTCGTTTTGTCATATGATGCACTCACATTTATTCCTTTATTATTTTCACGATAGGTTCACGCCGCGCATACCAAGTAGTCCTCTTCAATCTTTAGCATTTATTCCACTTACATTGCCAAGGAATTGAGGCCCAAACTCTTAGTCCTAGAGGTCACAACAGCCATTGTTTCTCTTCACTTCTCTCATATCTTATAAGCGGCAATCTGACTTCTGCTTCTATCTACTGTATTTACATTTCATCCATTTTTCGATAAACACAATCGACTTTCAGGCACCATATTAGTAAATGTTTGGAGGTTGGATCGATAAGAATGAATTCAAACAATATCT
>QLPG01003082.1:0-10461 GCA_003314385.1 Gomphus sp. MG54
ATGTCACACAGCGTATTAGCAACCAGTGATTATCTTGCTCGGGTATATATGTGACGTGGAAACCATCACCTGGGTCAAATGAAAAGGCGTTGATCCGAAACGTCACATGGTTTTCATATATCACTTGGCGATCAAGGCCACGCTACCGATACAGTGGCATTCCCGATTTCAAATTAGGCTACACTCGTCGGCATCTAGATGAGTTGATCCGATATGCCACATGGTACATGGTTCTCGCCTCGTTATAAATAGAACCGCCAACACACGCCCACCCGATCCGGGCCCACTCAGGAATCTTTAATTGCTCGTGCGACCTTGATCGCCTAGTTATTTATAGAAGCCGCAAACACAGTTCAGGGTCCTTATATTTATTAGTCAAATTACCAGTATCACATAGTTTTCCCCCGGATGGGGTCGGAAGGCGTGCGGCTAACTAAATGGCATTTGGCGATCAGGGTCGTGCCAAGATCACCGATGTCAACTCAAGGTACCCGGATGCGGTCAGCATATGATTTGATCCGCACCGCCACACGTGAAGCATTACTTGGCAATCAAGGTTGCGCCATTAATTGAGTGAGATTGCCGGTATCACCTTGAGTTACACCGGATCGGGTCCGAAGGTGGGTTGCTGCTAAATGGAATTTGGCGATAAGGAATGACTGATTCATCTCAAGGTACTCAAGGTACTGGGGCTTCTAAATAGTAGTTGGTGATCAGGATGGCGCCACCGATGGGCATGATTACCGATATCAACTTCAGTTCCCCTGGATCAGGTTGAGATATGTCAGAATACCGATATCATATTGGGTCAGGTTAATAGTGGGAAATAACTGACATGCCATCCCTTGACCTATGGCATGCGTTGTGTATCGTTTATTGATCGCGCCGATTTGGGCCCTACCAACACCCATCTGCAAAGACGATCAGGTGATGAAACTGATAGCTAGTTGTTCCATTGGAAAACAGCCTGAATATTCGACCTGTGTATTTACACTCAGTCCATATAATACCCAAGCAATTCTGCCAAGGTCGATATCTTCGTCATCAGACTTGACCAGGCTAGCAGCATTATAAAGGTGACTAGTGTCACACAAACACCTTCGAGATCTGGAGTAAAGTTACCATTGTTCGATTAATAAACCACGTCGCCCTGACATGTGACCCAATCCTAGTTTCCATTGGCATTTATCAAAAATTTCTGTGCAAATAAAAAATAAAATGTTTCTAATGGTACTTCAATTTGTTTCATACCTTTAAGGTTATAAGTTGCTTACTTGGATCTGGTCTCCCCTCAGTCGTTTGGCTTACACACTCGGTGAGATATCACTTTTATTTACACCATTGTTGATTCACTAATCTACAGATAATATATCCTCGTATAAGTGAATTCAGCTCTACTCAGGCTGATCAGGTCAACTGAAACCAATTTCCATGATCTTGCTCTACCGGTGACACAACCTGATCCGTATGATCGAGGATGAAGGGTACAGAAGATAGCGTCCCGTGGTGATTGCTATGTGGACCGTCTGGGTGCCAAGACGCATCATATTCATTGCTATCTCAGAAGCTCGATTAGCAATCTCTGATGTGATAGCGTGATCACAGTATCAGGCCGATATAACGTGCCAAGCCATACCAGTGTCTGGTATGATTTCTGCCTTCAGACGTCGTTATACAATTAACCCTGATAACCGTGATCACGATATCAGGCCAATGTGACGTGCCAAGACACACCGGATTGATTGCCGCCATTTGACGTCTATCAGACATTACACAATCTGACGCTGGGTTGAATTGCCCCTGATGATGTGTCCACATTCTCGGACCGGCATAACAATGTGCTCCAGGGATTGATTGCCGCCCCTGGCGCTGAGTCGATCTTACCTCATCGGGTGGAGATACCCATTCAATAACGAAAATCACAGACTCTAATCGATGTGAACCCAATATACGGCTTCTAGATTTAACATGGCGATCAGGGTGCCGCCACCGATTGAGTAAGATTACCGATATTAAGTGGGTTGGCGTCTGGTTAATATGAAAGATTGAGCAAGATAACCTATATATTTAAACCGGCTTGTGTTCGAATGTGTTCGTGGCTTCTATATGTTGCCGATCAGGGCTACGCCGAAGAATGTATCCCTTTTCCCCACATTATTTATGGAATATCATTTGTTGCTGATGGCGCAGACCAAAGGTGTGCCACGACTTGAGTACGGTTGTGAAGATTATACAGCAATGTAAACGGGACATGGCAGCCTTTCCCCATCAAATATGGCAACTTTGACGCACAGAAAGATGGGCATAGTTCAATATATTTGCACCATCACGCTAAACATGGATGGCAATTCATTAGTCTCTGGTGGAATGGGGTGTGCATAGTAGTGTCCATTATCAATAATAATCCAAGAAAGAAGTTGAGGTGCAAGTGCGTGCTTGTCGAACCCTGAGCCCTAACGACTGAGTCTGAAACCTTTAGTCGGCGCCAGCTTCACCTTGGGAGAGTTGACCTGGCGTGCCACAACATAGGGCCACATGATTAATTGATCATGGTACATTGGATAGCGCCAATCCGGTCTCAGAATGATTAGAGCACACTTGATGAGATGGAGTCGGCTGAAGTTGATCATGCTAGATCTAGTAACCCGCACTGAGGATGCTATGTCACATTTTTTTAAAATACATTATTATCTATTGAGGCCATTCTCATGAAAGAACTAAATCAAGACCGTGGATCAAACAATCCACACAATAGCCATGGGGTGGGGACTGGCCCCGGACTGGCCGAACGGTTCAGAGAATTGGTGTATTCGAAAATAAGGTATTTTGCAGAAATTCTGTGCGTGCATGACCCAATTGAACTTGAAAAGAGGAGATCCTGAGAAGTCACATGGACGCCACGCCGACCCACATATAATATATTATCGTGCCGATCAGGGTCCGCCACCGTTGATGTACGATAACCGGTTGTTGAATAATTCGAGCGGCACTTACATGTCATTGTCTGCAGTGTCACAATGGTCACACAAGAAATATAATTCCTTGTCTGTTTTGTGCAGTTGTTGATCACCGACACCAGAACTGATGGGTACACGGCCCAATCCGAAACATGCATGCCACATGGCCACCACATTGACCATCGCCGACTAGGATTGCCCCACCGATCATGCACGATCGCCAAAATCCGACCTGCAGAATTTGATCCATTATGCCTCCCAATGCCTACACCATTGCCAAATACTATATAATTCATGGTCATTCGTATAATCTTAATTGCTACTATCCCGCCCCTCCTCCAATCAACTCATGGTCAAGGTGACACGGAGAGCAGATACAAACGACCAGATCTGGTCAGGAGTGGGATGGAGTTGTTACTCTGTGGTACACCAAATTAAAGGAGTATCTTTGTAAGCTAAACCGGTATCACACAATGTGTATCAAGATACATCGATCATGCAATGCCATTCAACAAACGAGGTCACGAAGATCAGCTTTAGGATATCTGATCGAAGGTGTGTAGCCACACTTGGAATTTAGAAGCTATCACATTTTTTTCAGTAACTTTCTTGATGGTTCGACTCCTCCTCGATCCGGGAGCAGATTTCAACCTACAGGGGGAGAATATGGCAGTGCTCTGCAGGCAGCACCGACAGAACTTCACAAGAACATTGTTCGCTTGTTGGTCAAGAAGGGCGCTGCTTAAAATGAACAGGATGATTCTGTGTTATACCGGGAAGCATCACTAGGGAACGAGGACATGGTTGAACTCCTCCTGGATCTGGGAGAAGATGTCAACATACAAAGAGGAGAATATTGCAGAGCGCTGCAGGCGGCATCAACACAACTTAACAAAAACATGGTTTGTTTGTTAATCAAGAAAGGTGCCAAAATAAACGAACAGGATGGTTCTGCATTGCACACGGCAGCGTTATTATGGCACGACCGCATGGTTCGAGTCCTCCTCGATTTGGGAGCCGATGTCATATACAGGGAGGAGGGTATGGCAGTGCGCTGCAAGCGGCATCGACAGTACTTCACGAGAACATTGTTCGCTTGCTACTCGAGCAGGGTGCTGATATAAATGAACAGGATGGTTCTGCGCTGTACTGGGCGGCATCATGGGGGAACGAGGACATGGTTCGACTCCTCCTTGAGCTGGGAGCGCAAATCAACATGGAGGGAGGATACTATGGCAGTGCGTTGCAGGTGGCATCTAGAAACCGTCACAAAAACATTGTTCGTCTGCTGGTCGAGAAGGGAGCGGATATAAACATGCAGGGAAGAAAGTACTCTGCCCTGTACTTGGCGGCATCATGGGGGGACGAGGACATGGTTCGACTCCTCCTCGATATGGGAGCGCAAATGAGCATGGGGGGAGGATACTACGGTAGCGCATTGCAGGTGGCATCTAGAAATCGTCATGAAAGCATTGTTCGCCTACTGGTCGAGAAGGATGCGGATATAAACATGCAGGGAGGACAGGATGGCTCTGCACTATACTGGGCATCGTCAACAGGCGTTGAAGCTGTGGTTCGACTCCTCCTCAATTGGGGAGCAGATGTGAACAAGCAAGGAGGGCAATTTGGTAGCACACTTCAGGCAGCATCGACTGCAGGTCATGAGAACATTGTCCGCTTGCTGCTAGACATGAAGGCGGACGTCAACATGCTGGGAGGGTACTACGGTACCGCGCTACAAGCAGCGTCATTCATGGGTCACCAGATTATCGTGTCCTTGCTGATAGAGCGAGGAGCGCAGGTGAACTTGTAAGGAGGGAGGCGAGAGAGTGCACTCCAGATGGCGTTGATGATGCGTCACGGTAATATCGCTCACTTTCTGGTTGAGAAAGGAGTGGACATAAACATGCAGCAAGGACAGGTTGGCTCTCCGCTTTACTTGGCATCATCAACAGGGGACGAGGACATGGTTCGGTTCCTTTTAGATCTCGGAGCGGATGTCAACATCAAGGGAGTCTTAATTACTGTGATGGGGGATAATGATTGGTGGATGGACTAACTATTGCAGTACAAAGATCTGTAGCTAAGGGATGCGTAGCTAATTTTCTATGTGATTATATGCTATTACACGGACGACGCACGGCGGCCGATCGTGTGTAAGCGCTGGTCCGAGGAGCTGGCGGCGATGTGACCGTAGGTCATGTAGGTTAATTGTGGGTGATCCACAATAATGGAATGCGTTAATATAGATGTGAGCGCGATGGATAGTACCTATACTATTATCCCCGCTGGGTCCGCAGCCTTGAATGACGACGAATGATGTTTTGACCCAATGCGGTTTGACGTCACGTGAGTGCGTCGAGTAGATATCAAATATAAGTACGGGGGGTTTTTCGGTATGAGAGACTGGTAGTATTGGTTGTAACTACTTTCCCTTTATACAAGTAAATCATGTAACTAGAATATGATCCGTAATTAACGGATTTTGTGGAGCATATGCAGGGTCGGCCTACTGTAGGCTGCCCCGATGGAATCTTCATAGAAATATGACACCTGTCAGTGGTGCCATTTGAATAGAACGACTTTCCCTTTGTTCCCTTCCTGTCTGCAACATTTATCGCCTCTCTGGGCTATGTCTCGTGTCTCATTCTCCTGTTTCTCAGTCATTTGTCCTCGGCGACTGCATATATGCGTCCCGGTTCCCTCAGTTCTCGTTCCTTTACATGTGAGTCTCTTCCCCTATGTTCCTTCTATCCCCTCCTATCTGTTTTCCCTTCGTCTCCTTCTGCATTCCATACATTTCGGCTCCTCTGGCCCCTGCATCTCCTGATCACCCGGGCGCTTAGCATCTAAGTCGCCGCCGGTTTGAGTCCCTCGCACGGTAACTACTAGTAAGTCCGTGTTCTTGTACTACTTTCCACTGCATGCTCACTAATACATCTTCCCTACATTAGTTTTACACTATTCTCTCCAGATTTGTACAGAATTTATATGCATGTGTTTTGGTTCTTTTCTCATCCCTTACTCCCTTCTCCATTCCTTCCACCGTTCGTCACAACAGGGAGGATACTACCGTAGTGCATTGCAGGTGGCATTGGCATCAGGTCATAAGAATATTGCTCGTTTGCTGCTGTACAAGGGAGCAGATCCATTTATGTAAGGGATCTTGATTAATGCTCTAGATAATGGTTGAGGACTTTATCTAGAACTAGAAATCTAGTCGACTCCTCATAGATTTGAAAGTAGTATAAAGATCTTGTACATTCAGTAGTTCAGTCCTCAGTCAGATAATTGACTTTGATTTTGACTAAGCCTTTCTTCTGTCTTGCTATTCTGAAATTAAGGACCAGTGCGATCTGGTGGGTGCAACATACAAGTTGAAGCCGTACCCTACTCTGAACCTCACCATTGTTTACCTTTGGGAGATATTATGTTTAATTACGATTACATTATTCCTTCACATTGTAACAGTATTATCTGGCTGCTACACCTGATTGCACCTCTTTTGTATATCATCTTTGCATATTACAACCATCATGAATACTCGATCAACTGTCCATAATCTACCCTTCATTGTAGAAGTCCCAAATCAGTTGCAGGAGATTTCCGCACTTCAACAACTGTCAGAACAACCTTTGATTCACGATGCTGGCCCATCAGGTGAGAATGCTCCTCCTGAACATGAGGACAATGATGAAGAAGAACCAATTGACAATAACAGCAAGGACTCTGAGGAGGAGGCAAATGCAAACCCTACTCAAGTTTCAAATCTGAACCCCACTCTTAATTCCAATCCAACTCTTAATTCCAATCCAACTCTTAATTCCAATCCAACTCTACACATCAAGGACAGCCTCCTTCACTGCCCTCAATTCAAATCTCTTGCTAAACTCAGACAGTGTCAAGTCCACAACACCGAGTACCGGCTCACTCGGGAATACTGACCAACTGGCCCTTGCCCACATCATCTCGTACTACCACACGGCCTTGGCTCAGTACACCCGGTACATTGTATGGACAACTCCTCTCATCCTATCCTCTTCATTGTTCCTTCACCCCCTATCCACTCCTTGACCCATTTCCCCTGAACAACATGATGGCCACTCATTGTCCTGGCCACTGCCATTGTTTTATCTTGGGCCATCCTCTATTGTTCTATTCTCACCCACCACTTCATTATCTTATTCTCAGCCATACTCTATTATTCTAATCTCACTTACATTCCTTATTCTATTCTTGACTACTGTGGCCAATGCCTCCATGTGGTTTCTTCATACCTTATTGTTTCCATTCCTTACACCACCCTGTTCCACATTTTGCTTCTTAACTATATAAGTAGTGGAATGTATGTATATAGTTCCTCACTCAGAATATCAATTGGTTCATACCCCTTTGTCTGTTTCCTATTTCTAAAGTCCTTTGCTTGAGCTGACGCCTTTGGCATCCTCATGAGGCTCCTCCCACTACCCAAATTAGTGGCACACATGGAACAGCAGGGCGCAACGCATGAGCACATTGAAGCCTAGCCACTCCGGAATGGTTTGCAGGACTTAACCGATATTTCAGTGTTACCAAATCCTGACAGTATATTCTGAGTGATACTGCTTTCTGTGCGTTCTTACGATCATGCCCCCACAAACTAGATCCACGGCCCGTATGGATGACAATCGGCTCACCCCCACAGTAAATCAATGAAGGGAGCATGAAGCCTCTGGTACCCCGCCCCTTCTCATTGCTTATACCTCGCCGACAATAGAACTATGGCATCTTGCCTCCCCCTTCGAGCAAGAACCACACATCGAAGAGGTGGTCGACGACGAAATCAAATACGAAGATTATGATAACAATGATCAAGCACCCCATCTGGCAGAGGATGAACCCGGTTCAGTATACTATGACACAGATGCTGAAACCAAGGAACAGCCTCAGTACCCCTGGCAGGCAAACATGCCTAAACCTCCCTGTACTCCAACAGCCGTGCCCTCTCAGCCTGCGGTTGCACCCCGTCAGCCCATGGCCATACCTCCGCAACCTGTGGCCGCACCTCTCCATCCGCAGCTATACTGCCGCAGGCCAGGCAAGCTCCCCAAGCCCAACCAGCCCCATAGCCCAGGCAAGCTCTGCAAGCTGGGCCACTTCCTAGGGCCAGGGCTCCCGTGAACCCAGCCAACAATCAAGACCTTCTGAATGCCATTCTCGAACTTGGCAGGACCACTCGGAACCACCGACAAGACGGTCAATCCGCCAGAATCCGAGAACCAGAACCCTTCAATGGAACTGACCCAAAGAAGTTAAAGGGTTTTATTTTCCTTTGCAGAATGAATTTCTACACCCAGCCTAACTCATTCCCCAACGATAGGCAAAAAGTCAATTACATGGTCTCCTACCTGAAAGGAACAGCTCTGGAATGTTTCGAGCCATACCTGACGGGTAATCCCAATATGGAACCCCATTGGACCAGCAACCTGGAGCTCTTCATTGACAAATTACAGATCAACTTTGGCTCTTGGGAGGAAAGAGCCGATGCTGAGACGGCCCTTGAAAAGCTAACCATGCAGGACAACCACAAAGCCACTCGGTTCTTTGTGGAATTTTACAGGCTTGCGGCGTTTGTCGACTATAATGACAACGTCCTCCTCTACAAGGCATACATGGCACTGCCGAAGTGCATCAAAGACGGTCTCATCCATTTCGACAAACCCCACACACTCAATGAACTCCAAAATCATGTTCAACGGATCAACATGAGGTATTGGGAACAAAAAGCTAAACAGTCTGTGGAGAGCAGCAATGAGCCGAAGAAAGATATCAGATCGGACAAGCCTGGCAACAGATCCACCTCAGACAACCGCCAGCAACATAATAGCAACGATAACAGCAGCAAGGATGCATCCAAGAAAAAGGACGGGAAAACGCCTGACCCACCCAAGTATACCAAAACCCTTGGAAAGGATGGCAAACTTCTCCCAGCCGAACGCCAAAGATGCATGGACCACAACCTGTGTCTCCTCTGTGCCACCAGTGATCACAAAGTCACCGAATGCCCAAAGGCAACCAAAGCCCATGTGACCACTACTTCTGACTCCATCTCACAGGCATCCGATGCCGAGGATGCCAATGCTGAGGACTCAGCAATGGCAACCAAAGACTAGTCCACCATCCGCCAGCCTCTGAGCACACCGAGAGTTGCGTTGACTTGGTAGATACTAGTAGTGAGGTGTAGATCAATGCTCCTATGCCCCCAATTTTCGTTTATTTTTTTCAGTCATTATCCATTCATAGTTAGACTCTTATGTTATTCTGCCTTAGAATTCGTTGATCCAGTACTGCTAAATTGGGTTGTTACTGAATACATAGACATGTCACTAGATCCTCCGATAGGACAACCAGTCCACTCATCCGTTATCACATCACTAGATCCATCAGTTGGCAATATTTGGTCACAACTTGCTTACCCACTATAATCCATTGATTAACAGGGTATTGGGCAGTATTATGCTCCGTCACGTCACTAACGCCTTTAGGTGCATCCAATGGCCTCGGTCCAGTCGGCACATGCCACTGCTCCAAAAGCCTCACCCAGGATCCTGCTCTGTTGCCAGAAACTCTGCCAAAAGGGTTTCTAGCTCAGGCCTCTCGGTCAGCAACGCCATTCGGCACGTTTGGCCAAGATCTTCTCTGTCCATCCCCATCTGTTCCTGTTTATCTGATTTGCATAATTGCATCACATGCTTACACCTTGTAGACGATGGGACATCTACCTAAACAGGGGGGGTGGCAACCAAGCAATGCTACGAACCTCCCCTCCCGAAAAAATCCCCCTCCATTCACTCTTTATCTTGACCTTAATTCCTACCCATCCCGACATGCTATTCCCGATACCATTAAACCCTCTGTCCAACCTGACCGAATCTGCCGAAACAAACATCAGCACATTCACTTGTTTTCTTCTGCTCACATACTTCTATTTCCTTCCTTATCCTTTCTTTAAAAAGAGAAAAAAAAATTCTATTATCAGTCCTCCTTCAAAGTCTCTACTACCATTTCCTCATCAACATCCTTACCCTTGTCCTTCCCTTTCTCTTCACCCTCATCATCTTTCAACTGATCCTCACCTGGATCCTCACCACCCAACTCCTCCGCAACAACCGGTAACACCGGCACTGCTGACTCCCTACGCAGAACCAGACTCTCATGCAAGAGGACCATCGCACGGCCCATGAACCTTACCCCTTCCACTAACTTGAGGAGTAACCTGTTCGACCTCGCCCTCTCTTGGAGGATGTCCTCCCAGATCTCGGCAAGTCATCGCGACCCCAATCCCAGGGACAAGGGGACTTCCACTGTCATTTCACACCCGCTCAGCTGTATGGCCACCGGCCATTTGCTCGGTCACATTGTAATGGCCCTTCTTGGCCTCTTCATCAGCCACTCCTCTTCCATCTCTGTCATGATTTCTCCACTCCTTTCTCTATTACTTGTTATTGGACTCCGCTACTCCGCC
>QLPG01003087.1:4126-14842 GCA_003314385.1 Gomphus sp. MG54
GGATGGTTCTGAACTGGATCGCATCTCTGATGGCAACGATTGTTGAGTCGCCGGGGGGTGGTTCACGAGGAATGGGTTGGTCATATTCAAATGCAGGTGTTGATCTGCATCCAAAAATCTGGAGTTGGAAGAAGGCTCCAGGGGGTGTGCTGGGGTCTGAGGCATCTAGAAACTTGGTCCGGGGGTGGGCAGTTCTTGGGGGACGGATTCACGGCAGGCAGATGCATGGGTGATTGTCTGCATGGCTTGTGAACATGTGATAGGTCTCATGCTTAATGACAATCAGGAGTGTGAGTACGAATATACTGTTAAATCTATATATTGGTGCTTAGCTAGAGGCTTCGGGGAGGGTTTCCGGAGGGTTCCAAATGATTTCCAAAGAGTGGTTTTGTACTCCAGGGATGGAGGCACTAAGGGTCACAGACTCGGGATCGGAATTGGAATGGGGGCAGAAAGTTGGGAAGTGCCGGGGGTCTTGGGACTGTTCATGGTATAGGGTGGTATGAGTGGTTCGAGGTCGCAGGGACTTAGCTTCAACTTATGTGTTGCACCCTCCTCGATGGTCTGTCCCTAATTTCGGAGAGTCGGAAAGTTTACCGGAACTTAATTGGAAACTATGACACAGAATTCAGTCGATATTCATACTGGCGAATAGTCCAGTCAACTGGTAACTTATATACATGGATCTAGTCTTGTACTATCTTTTACGGAGTAAAAACAAGGGGGTAAAGAGAGTACAAGGGGCAATATAAGCAAAGAACAAAGGAGTGAGGTATGCAATTATCCTGCATGTTGCCTATCAAAGGAGCAGAACCTTGACTTTGGAATCTTCAGAGGTTTGGAAATAGGGAGCCTTGGAATGGTGCATCAGAAATCCGGAGATCGGTTATTCAGACTTTGGGCGATCGAAAAGGTCCTGGACATGGCATGGGTGGTTGTGGGGTTTAATGTGGGTTTATTTGGTGGTGTGGGCCATAACAAAAGCCCAACACATTAGCTAGATGATGGGACATCTACCTTAAAGAGGGAGGTAGTAACTATGGCACTATCAACCCATAAAATCTTTGGCCAATTTTTTACAACATCTCAACTAGTAGACTTAACTCCTCATCCTAACACTACAAGCCAGTATCATTATGATTCTGAAACCCTCCATTCCAACATTCTATCAGCTCTTCTATCAGACCCTATATCAATGCAACATCTTGGTCCAAATGTGACATTGAACCCAAGATATATACAATTCATAGATAGTTTTCTATGACTGGACAACCAAATCTATATACCTAACACTGACAACTTCAGATTATACATATTACAGTGCAAAAACAATCACATATTATCGGGACACTTTGGTTAGAACAAAACACTCACCCTGGTTTGTCATAAATATACTTGGCCAGGCCTGTGCACTTTGGTCATCAAATTCTGAAAATTATGCATGCAATGTATGCATCAAAATCACAGTGACACAAACCTTACAGCTTCTTGAAACAACTCCCAACTTCTGAATGACAGTGGAACTCCATTTCCATAGATTTCATCAAACGACTCCCTCTATCCTTGGGATTCACTTCTATTCTGATAACAGTTTGTAGACTTATAAAACAAAGCATCTTCATTCCAATGGTTGACATAATTACCTTGGTCAAACTAGTGAAACTATTTGTGCTTCATGTCTTTTTAAAATATAGTGTACCAAGTGATGCAACATCTGACCATGGAAGCAAATTCATTTCTCACTTCTTCAGGTCACTTAATAAAGCTCTCAACATGCACCTACATTTCACCTCTGGCTAACATCCTAAAGCCAATCTCTAGAAAAATGCAAAAGTATATTGTAGCCATGTTTGGATTAAGGAGGCCATGGTCCTTGCTTAGTAGGGTAGGAAAGATGGAATTCCATGATGATTCAGTCATGTTACCCAGTTTGGTAATAAGTAGCCAAGACATCTCATCATCAGTGCCTTCATAACCAGCCCAATGGACAAGGTAGAGGAGGTTATAGGGTCTTCAGTGTCAGTCAACCTTTGAATCAAGGATTTTGGCTATCTTATACTCAATTTTGCCATCAATTTTGATGGGTGGAGGAAGAGGTTGGACTTGATTGGGTATCGAGTTAGGAGTCACAGGTTTAAGAATTGAGATATAGAAGACCAGGTGTACTGCCCACATGGTGTCAGGAAAACAAAGAGTGTAAGAGTCACTACCAACTTGAGTGATCACCTTAAAGGGGCTGAGGAACTTCTTTGCCAGTTTCTTAGAGAGCTGAGTGGTGTGGAAGAAATGTGCTTTGACAAATGCTGAGGATCCTATGTAAAGTCATGAGTGGGAAGCCTTCGAGAGGCAGCTGAGATTTGATACCATGACTGAGTGTGGCTAATTTTCTCTTTTAGGAAATTTTGGAGTTGGATCAAATCCATAAAAAACTTGCATGCTCAGAAGGAAGCAAGTTTATATTGAGGGTACATGGTGATGTTTGGGTGATGTCCCTTATTGGTGAAACAGGGAGAGATACCCACAGTAACATTTGGAGCATTATTGTAAATAAATTCAGCTAGTGGTAGTAGGTCAGACTGTCAGGCCTCAGTAATGCCAAAGGTGTGGGCAGGAACCTGCCAAGTCCTGCAGGCCAGTCATAGTGGCTTGGCTTCAATGTACTCATGCATTGCATCCTACTTTCTGTGCATGCCACTGATTTGGAATAGAAGAGGTACTTGGGAGAATGCTGAGAGTATCAGCCTGAGTAAATGTTATGACTGGGTAACGCTGAGGAGTCGGTCAAGTCCTTCAGACCATTTGGGTGCCTAGGCTTCAATGTACTCATAGATTGCACCCTTCTGTTCCATGTATGCCACTGATTTGGACAGAGAAGAGGCCCGTGAAAGTACCGAGAGTGTCAGCTTGAGCACGGCACTTTAGACAGGAGAAGAGCAGACAAGGGAATGTGAACCAAGTTGATATTCAGAGTGAGGAACTATCGACATACATCTGCTACTTATATAGGTTAAGAAGCAAGATGTGGAACAGGGTAGCATAAGGAATGGAGAATAATAAGGTATGAAGAACCACGTGGAGGTATTGTCCACAGTGATCAAGAATAGAATAAGAGATGTAAGAAATAATAGAATAATGAAAGATGGTTGAGAATAAGATAATGAGGGAGTGGATGAGAATAGAACAATAGAAAATGGCCGAAGATAAAACAATAGGGCTGAGACCGAATAATAAAGGAGCAGTAAATGTTCTGAAGGATAATGAGTAAGGGAATTAACAGCGAAAGAGAGAATAGTAAGGGTGTTAAATCTGCATGTCAGTGCTTAGCTAGGGGCTTCTGGAAGGGTTTCTGGAGGTTCCAAGTGATTTCCAAGGGGGGTTTTGTCCTCAAGAGGCAGAGGGGCTAGAGGTTGCGGGTTCACAATTGGAATTAGAAGAGGCAGAAAGGCAGAAAGTGCCGGGGGGTCTAGGACTGTTCATAGTGTAGGGTGGTTCGAGTAGTTTGAGGTTGCAGGGACTTGGCTTCAACTTATGTATTGTGCCCTCCTCAATCATCTGTCCCTAATTTTGGAAAGTCAGAAAGTTTACCAGAACTGAATCAGAAACTACTCAGACTGAGGAACTATGTACATGCATTTGCTACTTATATAGGCTAAGAGTGTCAAGTATTGGTAATGCCAAAGATGCAGGTAGTGAGCAGCCAAGTCTTGCAAGTCAAAAGTAGTAGCTTTGGCTTCAACATACTCATGTGTTGCACCCTACTTTCCATATGTGCCACCAAGTTGGAACAGAAGGGATACTTGGAGAGTGCCAAAGGTGCTGGCCTGAGTAGAGGAATTTACAGGAGAAAGGGAAGGTAAGGGGCCTAAGCCTAGTCAATACCCAGAATGAGGAAGTATGTACATGCATGTCCTGCTTATATAGGTTAAGAAGCGACCTGTGGAATAAGGAATGTGGGACAATAAGGTATGCAGAGCATGTGGGAGTATTGTCCACAGTGAGCAAAAATACAATGGGTGAATGTAAACAGGGATAGAACAATGAAAATAGCATAATAAGGATGTGGCCAAGGATGGGACAATAAGGAGTGACTGATTATAAAACAATAGGGCCATGGCCAAAGATAACACAAGGACAGAATGTCCCGAGGTAGGGCAGATCAAGAAATAAGGAGCGGATGGGGTGCGATTAATGGATGGTGAATGAGGTAAAGTGGATGAGGGATGGGGACAAGGAATGTGGATGGTGGATGTGCTGAGCCAAGACTGGTGCATCAAGTGACTTACATATGGCTTGGACACTTGTGCATGGGAATAGATGGACTGCTCAGTTGGCATTGCCAAATTACCAGAATCTCGGTATGTGTACTTGACAAAGAGGCGGAATGTAGAATAAGGGTGGCATAAGACATGGAGAAAAGACTAAGGTATGGAGACCATGTGGATGTATTTTCCACAGTGATCTAGAAAAGAACAATAAGATGTAGCCGAGAATAAGACAATAAGATATGACCGATAATAAATGAGTAGGAGGGTGAGGAAAAAATAGAACAATAGAGGGTGGCTGAATATAAAAAAATAAGGCCATGACCAAGTGATCAATGAATAGTGAATGTCCTGAGGGTAAACGGGCAAAGGGAAGGATGGGGAATAGAAGAATAATAGATAATAGGAGGGTTGGGTAGGGAAAGTGAACTAAATAATGAACCAGATGTACTGAGCTGATACCACATAATAGTGAGGAATGACTTGTCACTGGCATGGGGGATTAACGATAAGGGTTGTTCCATCGGTACTACCAAGTGAACTGGAGCTTGGTATTGTGGGCTTGACAGTAGGATGTAGCCGAGGAATTCAACCATGTCTTTATGCCATTTGCATTTACTGGCCTTGGCAAATAGGCCGTTTTTTCTGAGCCACAATGTTCTTCGAGTGAGTCTGAATAGATTAGTATGTTGTCTATGTAAGCAACAGCATAATAGTCTATCAGGTCACCAAGAATGTCATTCATAAATCTCTGAAAGGCCACAGGGGCATTGGAGAGGTTGAATTGCATGACTAGTCATTCATAGGACCCTTACCAGGTCTTGAAAGCAGTCTTCCATTCTTCTCCTATGGCAATTCAGATCAGATAGTATGCATGCCAAAGGTTAATTTTGTCAAGATTCGAGCTTTTTGGGGGGCATCTAGGAGATCAGTGATTAGAGGGAGAGGGTACCAACCCTTCTTGGTCACTTTGTTTAGTACCCAGAAGTTGATGCATAGCCAAAGGGAGCCATCTTTCTTTCAGATGAATAGAATTGCTGCACCATGCAGAGAATAGGAGGCTCTAATGAACCCCATGTTCAGGTATTCATCGAGGAATTCATTTAGGGTTTCTAGTTCTGACTGTGACAGCAAGTATAGGGCTGGATGAGGTATCTTGGCATCATCTTTCAGGGTGATCTTAAGATCATAGTATCAGTGGGTTCCTTAGATTGTCTGCTTTTGTTTCACTGAAGACATCAGTGAATTTATAATACTCTTTTGGGATGTTTTCCAGGTCAATTGGGTCAAGGGAAACAGATGGAATGGATGAGACCTTGGCCGATCATGCCAAAGCAGTGTCCATGGCTGAAAGGTCTAGACAGAAAACTTGCAAACCTTCTAGTTTGCAGGCATGCACAAAGGCAGCTGTATTTACTAGGGCTATTTGTAGAGCTTCTAATTTTGGAGAGGATCCTTGTTGAGGCTGTAGAGCAGCAGCAGGTGCCAGCTGAACCAAAGCTGTCAGGATGCACCTAGGGTCATTAGCGGTTTTTCAGAACATAATACTGCCCAATACCCAATCAATCAGTGGATTGTAGTGGGTGAGCCAGTTGTGACTGAGTACTACTGACACCGACAAATCTAGTGATGTGACATACATACAGATGGACTGTAATTGTCCTGATGGAAATTTGATCGACAGTTCTACAGATTCAGTAATGACCGAGTTAGTAGTGCCATCAAATAATTTGAGGAGAATTGAGTCAGTGGAAGTAGTAGGGATTTTATGTTCCCAAACATAGGAGGATTTGATGAAGAAGTGAGTAGAGCCTGAATTAATTAGGAATTTAAGAGAGGTCGCCAAGGAACTCGGCACCAAAACAAAAGATAGAGGGATTATCAAATAATTAAGATTAAGAAGGGCAGAGGCATTGAGATTAACCTCAGTGCTAGCACTTACTGAGGCAATACAACTCCCGGTGTACTGAGGGGCCAGAGAGTTTCTGACTAGTTTTTTCACTCAGTCACCTTGGCTGATTTCTCAGCTTTCATACCCAAGGTGCTGGTCACCTTGTAGGTAGCAAGTCTAGATTGTGAGGGCATAATAGCAAGAAGTAAGAGGCACAGGAAGTAGTTTGAGTCTGAGTATACTGTCAGGCCTCAGTAATGCCAAAGGTGCGGGCAGGAACCAGCCAAGTCCTGCAGGCCAGTCATAGTGACTTGGCTTTAACGTACATACTCATGTGTTGTGCCCTACTTTCAGTGTGTGCCACTGATTTGGAATGGAAGAGGTACTTGGGAGAATGCCAAGAGTATCAGCCTGAGTAAAGGACTCTAGACAGAGAGAAGGAGAGCAGGAAGGCATAAACCTAGTTGATACTCAGAGTGAAGAACTATGTACATGCATTTGCTACTTATATAGGTTAAGAAGCAGAATGTGGAATAAGGGTGGCAAAAGACATGGAGAAAAGCATAAGGGATGGAGACCATGTGGAATTATTGTTTACTATGATCTAGAATAGAACAATAAGATGTAGATGATGTAGATGAGAATAAAACAATGAGATATGACTGATAATAAACAAGTAGGAGTGTGAGTAAAAATAGAACAATAAAAGGTAGCTGAATATAAAACAATAGGGCCACGTCCAAATAATGAGTGAATAGTAAATAGAATTATAATAATACTTCAGATTAAAATGGATAAAACAATGTTAATTTGGTTGTCCTGAGGGAAAACGGGTAAAGGAAAGGATGGAGAATGAAGGAATAATAAGGAGTAGGAAAGGTGGTGTCAAGCCCACAATACCAAGCTCCAGTTCACTCAGTAATACCAACCGATCGACTGTTACTGTTTAATCCCACACCAGTGACAAGTCATTCCTCACTAGTATATGGTCTTGGCTCAGTACATTTGGTTCATCATTTGGTTCACTTCCCTCATCTCACCCCCTCTATTCATTGTTATTCTTTCATTCCCCCTCTTTCCCTGTAACTGATCCCCTTTGAGACATTTACTACTCACCTATTATTCTGTCATGGCCCTATTGTTTTATATTCAACCATTTTCCATTGTTCTATTCTCACTCACTCTTTTGTTCTGGATCATACTTCATTGTTCTATTCTCGCTCACATTCCTTGTTCTATTCTTGATCATTGTGGACAATACCTCCACATGATTCTTCATACCTTATTGTTCTCCATTCTTTGTGCCAGCCTGTTCCACATCTTGCTTCTTAACCTATATAAGTAGTGAATGTATGTAGATGGTTCTTCGTTCTGGAAATCAACTAGGTTTACGCCTTCTTGTCCTCCCTTCTCCTGTCTAAAGTCCTTTACCCGGGCCAACACTCTTGGCACTCTCCTGGGTATCTCTTCTGTCCCAAATCAGTGGCACATATGGAAAGTAGGGTGCAACACATGAGCATGTTGAAGCCAAGCCACTATGACTGGGCTGAAGGACTTGGCTGCTTCCCACCAGCATCATAAAGCCAGCACTATTACTATAATGCTTGGCCCACGCATTGTCGGCAATACCAGTACCTGACAGGTGGGATGAGGAACATGAATCAAATGATAAACCAAATGTATGGAGCCAAGATCACATACTAGTAAGAAATGACTTGTCACTGGTGTGTGGGATTAAGCAGTAAGGGTTGTTCAGTTGATACTACTGAGTCAACCAGAACTTGGTATTGTGAGCTTGATACAGACCAGTTGTTCTACTGATAGTTGCAACAGAGTCAAAGATACTGTTCCAGGGTTTGGTTTATATTAACGGTTTATCTAGTTACAGGTTTCTGTTCTACATCTCACAAATACCTATCTCAAGTCTCTTTATTTCTCATTTTTCAGTCCATCTATTTCTCTCTATTTCTTCTTCAAAAGTCAATTCACCCAACCAAGACTCCAGAGTGTCTCAGCACATCTCACTTTGTCTTTTTCTTGTCTCACTTCTGTCTGCCTCTCTGTCTCATCTCTTTTTTGGTGTATTTTATTTGGTTTTCAATCAAAATTTATTCAAAAAAATCACAATGAAAATAAAAATAAGAGACAAGATACAAAACAATTACTCTGACTCTCTCAGAGTCTCATCTATATTTTCTTCATCTTCATTCTCTTTTTCATTCTGCTTTTCTTTCCCATCCACCTTTTCTTCCTCACTATCCATTATCTGATCTACCTCCTCCTCTGACTCCAATCAACCTGAACCACATAAATCTACTGAACCCCTGCAGGACCCGTTCCAGGCTACTTATCTATGCATGACCTCTGCCATCAATGTATGGATGCACCCCATGTACTCCACACCCTCCACCAGCTTTAGCAACAAGTGGTTTGTCACTGCCTACTAATAGGCCTGTTCCTCCATCACCTTCACCATTTGGCTTGTAGCTAAGCCCCCAGCCTGTGGGAATTTGACCCTCACAGGACCTGTGTGTGGGTGCAGGGTCATGGCCTCCCTTGGCCTCTTCTTCAGCCACTGTACCACATCCTCCTCACTCCTCTCCCTCTTCCAGCTACTGTACCACATCCTCCTCACTCCTCTCCCTCTTCATTATCCCACTCCTTGATTATACTCCTACTGCACTTCTTCTTTAGTACCCTCAGCACTGCCAGGTCATACTTCACCTTGTACCAGTTATACTCCTGGCAGTCCTCCTAATGTCTCTTGCATTCCAGGCAGGGGGGACCATCAGCAGGCAACCAAGCCTTGGTTGCCTTGCCTTTGTACTTTTTGACCAAAATAAAAATAAATAAAAATAAAAATAAAGAACAAAATACCACTCACCTTAGCCTGCTTTAGGTTCCTATCCACCATGCCTCTATACTCCTATCCCAACTTGGCACCTTGGTCTTGGGACCATACTTTTTGGCGACTGCCAATGTCTTGAGCATGTGGGTGTGGTATACTTTGGTAGCATCCCCCATCACCTTGGTGGTCATAGGGACCCCTACATCTATAAAGGTCCCCTGTGCTTCTGTACCCTTGGCTGCCTGTCTTGCAGCTTTCTCCTCCTCCTCTCATTTTCTCTCAGCCTCTTTCATAGCTTCCTCCAATGCCTATTTCTCTTCCTTGGCCTTTTTTGCAGCCTCTTCTTCAGCCACCTTCTTTGTAGCTGTTACTGCCTCCTCTGTGACCTTTTTAGCAGCCTTGGCTGCCTTCTTTTCTGCTTTCTCTTTTGCTACAGCCTTGTCAACCAGCCGGGCCTGCTCTGCCTCCTCATGCTCCTGCTGCCACCTCACTGTCTTCTAGTACAACCCCTTAATGATTTGTGCCTTGACATCAGAGTTGCTGCCTATTGTGTTTTTTTTTTTTTTTTTTTTTTTTGATATAAGAGGTGGTGATCTGGTGATAGTAATAGGAGTTGGCATAGATGTCTGAGAAATTAAGATCCTAAATATTCTGTGACATCATACTAGCACCTAGAAATCTATTCTCAAACTCAACTTACTAACTTCATGGGTTCAGCCATTACACCGGTTTGCATTACATAAGGTGCATGCCAAATTGCACACATGTTCACATGGGCAAAAAGAGAACTGCAATTACTCAGTCAAATTGTAGCCATTCTGTCTGAAAATAAAAACATAACTTCTTCAACCCATTATGGAGGGCATGGAAATGTAAAATCCATGTAAATTTGCCACAATAATTTTTTTTTGTCAGACAGTTGGCCCTGATCAACCCTAGCTGCAGAACAGCTGTAGCAATACCAAATCAATTCAGACTTGTGGGATATTTTGCAGTAATATAATATACATATAAATGGAGGGCATCAACTACTTTTTAGTATATCAAAGTCTATTATAATATTTTATATACTGTACTACAGTTGAGACAAGGAGTTTTTGTTTACACCGGTTTGCAGTACATAAGGCGCGCGCCAAATTGCACACACGTTCACGCGGGCAAAAAGAGAACTGCAATTACTCAGTCAAATTGTAGCCATTCTGTCTGAAAATAAACATATAACTTCTTCAACCCAATGTGGAGGGCATGGCAATGTAAAATCCATGTAAATTTGCCACAATAAAAATTGTTTTTCAGGCAGTTGGCCCTGATCAGTGCAGAACAGCTGTAGAAACACCAAAAAAATCCAGACTTGTTAGATATTTTGCAGTAATATATTATAAATATAGATGGAGGGCACCAACCACTTTTTAGCATATCAAAGTCCATTAGAATATTTTATATACTGTACTACAGTTGAGACAAGTAGTTTCTGCTTAATTATTGTTCTAGAGCCCTACAAACACAGTTCATTAGGAAAATATAATATTAAATCAACTATATTTTTCTCCTCTGTGGTTTATACCTCATCACACTCTGTAGTCTATCACACCCGGGCATGGGAGATGGTGCGAGAGAGGTTATACACTGCTGAGATCAGCGTGACATATGTAAACTTTTGCACCGTGTTTTCAATATGGATTATATAAACTCCACAAGTTCACCAGAGTCGAAAT